>JAVCKV010135641.1:0-18963 GCA_032274145.1 Herpochondria borealis | reverse complement strand
CTGAAAGATGTTGATGGGGCCTTGGACGTAATCATAATGGAGTTCGCTGCCATACACTTTCAATATACACTGGAACTCGCTCAGCGCCTACGAAGACGATACCCACACTCGGTTATCTACTTTTTTGAAATGTGGAAACCTCTCAATATGTTCCATGAAGGATCAGGGCAGAGTTTGCCAGCATGGTGGGCCGCTACACAACCTGGGTTCTCGACGTCGCAACAACAAGAAAGATCCATCACCATTGATCCAAATCTTCCTGCTGCCCTCAAAACTCTCACGAGTCCAAACGACTGGAAGTTCCGTCAACACGATATGTACAAGGAGAGTCAAGTTCAACAAATGAAGACTGTTGTTGGTGCATCCCTTTTGCGCATTCCCGGCAGAACCGAAAACGTGCACAATACCATGGAAGCGTATGCGAACAACTACCTCAAAGATATGAATCACTATTCCGTCGCAGGACATGAATTTATTGCTCATGTGATCTACGACACTCTCAAGAACAGTGGATTGCGTACTGTTCATGATCCTACCCTGGGGTCTTGGGATACAGTGGACCACTGCGAAAAATGGCTGCAGACGGGAGTCACTGACATTCAGCACTCGCCGAATATGGTCATGAGGGAGTTTGGAAGAGGCGGTGGCAAATTTGCTCTCGAGACGATACTAGCTCCGGATACAAGTACCTGGATTAAGGTGAACAACCCCAGAAATGTACCGAGCGAGCTATGGTTCGACCATATGGCAACGAGCCCCGACTGTCTCTATCAACAGCCTGTTCTGACTCTACCGGGAGGCGAGTCCGTAACGGTTGAATGCAGAAAGCTTGCTTATAGCTATCAGGTCCATGTCTCGGTTCAAACTCGTATTGGGATGGTCCCACCAGGAGAATCCATGGTACAAATTAGTACGAAGCAAGGCGGTAGCGACTTGTGGCCGTTCCGAATCACTGGGATTCTTCTGGTCGAACCGCTACCTGGAGGTGAAACGAGCCGATTGGAGTGAAGTAACAGAAGACTAACTAGAATATGATTTTTCACTCCGTACCGGTTGGATGAAGAGGGCTTGCTTATATTACGTCGTATCTGTCAGGCATGTTTCGGTTCAAACTCCTATTGGGATTGTCGCCCACCCCGGAGAAGAATCCATAGTATTAGCACGATTGAAGATGGTCACGACTTGTGGCCGTTCCAAATCGCAGAGATTCTTCTGGTCGAGCCACTATACATGGAGGTGAAACGGGTCGATTGGAGTGAAGTGGTAATGGTTTTCTAGACTCTCTAGCTAGAGTTACGATTTTTAGCAGCTCCTGCATACGGTACCGGTAGAAAAGTGTTGGTGAATGAGGAAACCCTATCACACCCTTGACCATTTCTACCCAAGTGTTCTTTTGTGACATGACCTCTTTGGAAGGGCCTTCTGATTGTAGCTAGCCTTACCTTGAAGCTTGAAGATCATTCGTCGGTGATCCTGAAGGACAAAGAAGCCAGAGCACTCACTCCAGAGTAGTAAGCAGATGGGTAGGCAAGTACAATATCGTTGGTCGCGTAGCATCGCGTCGCGGGTACGACACCTGGGAGAAAAGCCGATGGAGACAGTAGGCAAGTGTTGTTGGTCGCGTACATGTAGCAGCGTTGCGTCGTGGGTGGTGGGCACTACACATCGGAAAGACATGGGCCTACTACCTTCGAGTAAGAGCTCTCTAGCTAGAGGGCCTGTCTTTGAGTATCGCAGTTGCGGTGTTAAACTAAAGCATGCTGCTGGCTTTCGAGTCCTTACAGTGGCGCTGGATAGTTGCAAGCAGTCGAGGAGCGCACCCTTTCAGCATATTGCCCATCAAGATGACAATAGCTAGACGAGGAAATTGGGTGCATGCCCAAGCCAGGAAACGCACGACAATGAGGACCGGACTCTAACTTTCTGAGCTATCGAGCAACGTACTTCAATCTTCCATCTTTGCTTAGTGGAGTGCGCTTCAAGGCACCCATGAACACTGGCTACACTAGCTCTAGCGTTGCCGGTATTGATTGCAGTTGCTCGCGACATTTTGCCGCTCTCCAGTTGTAGCGTGCATGGTCGAAATGCTTTCTTAGTAAAAGGCTGCTTCTATCCTACAGACACAACTATGTTCCCTCTACGTGTACCTAATACCAGAGTTAATATTTACTGATATGGTGGTATACCGAGACGCTGCTGCTTGAGTGCATCCTGGGCGGCATTGCAGGACGCAACGAGCCCGTTCATCATTATGTAAGGAGAAGGTGTCTGAATGAACTGGTGAAATTAGGTTTGTCAAACCTGTGAAGAATTGTGTGCGATTTGGATTATTCCCTTGAATTGTCTACCGCCAGCACTCTGCTAGCTGTCAAGCATCCTCATTATGAGGCTGTTTGTGGCCGGCTGAACTGGTGAAATTAGGTTTGTGAAAAGATCTGTGTGGTGTTGAACACCACACCATATGCCACCACGTCATGGGCCGGATAATCTACGTCCCATCACCTACATCTTACAACAGCAGGCAGGGTCAACAGGAAGTTGTCTGGTGTTTTCCAACAGTTGTCGCAGCTCTGCTCTGCTTCACCTATAGTAGTAGCAGAGAGTAGGCTCAAAACTTGGCAACCGCATTCGTGGTCAGTCCCATGAGGAGATGTGACTCCTCTGAGGTTGCAGCCAACCAATGTCGCAACCCACTTCGTTCTAGTCTTGACTTCAGAAGAAGGTCTCGTGTTGTTATTTTAGCTGGCCCAATAAACGTTGCATACCATGACAGGCTAGAGCTGTTCACACACCTGGACACATACTGTCAAACACCAGCTTCTTGATGCAGCATCTTTTCATTGTCCGATCAGTTTCATGATGCCCAATGAGCGTTGCATCCGATGACAGGATAGATGTTGCCAGCGTCTTTGATCTGATTGGGAGCAAGAGCTGGTGCGTCTTTTTCATTGTCTGATCAACATTATTGTGGCACCTTGCAGGTCTAAACCGTTAGAAACTCCTCGGTCGCGTGATCTTATCTTGTTGGACCATTGTGGAATCCGCGCGTGTCTATAGATATTTAAAGATGTGGTGCCTAGCATCTTTTCACATAGCTTATCCGCAATTTCGAATTGTGTTACCCACTTGTCATTTGTCCATTATCACGCGGTGAACTTTACTTCCTTGTGTAATACAACACCATTCATCATTGCCCACTTGCTCTCTCCTCTCTATTCGAAGACTCGTCATTCCCGTGGATACATCTTGTCATGATTGTCGCGATTCTTCTCCTCCTCGTTGCATCATCATGGGATGCGGTATGTGCAAAGACTCCCCACTTTTTGTTCGCTGGACAAAGCAACATGGAAGGTATTGTTGAAAACTCACCGGGTGAGCCGAGGTTCGATACGACGCTGGGTATTCTCTTATCCTCCGGCGGCGACGATCCCACCATATTGAATGATCTTGTGGGGTTCTTTGAAGATTTCGAATCGGATCCAGTGACGTCCACAGAAAGGTACAACTTTATGGCCAGTGAATTGATTCGATTCAAGAACGAGGGCATCATCACTGCCAACTTTGCACAGCCCCTGTCCACAGTCGACTGCTCCTTCTACCAACTCGACGCCAACACTGACTATCGAAATCCCAACAGTGATGAGCCGGAAGCTCTGGCAGTTGACAACAACGTGTCTCCGTACGCCAGTTGCGGTGTAATCTATGGTCCCGAGCTAGTCTTTAGTCACGTGATGGAGGATACGCGATATGTCAATCAACTCTTTTCGATTGTCAAGTTTGCATCGGGAGGGTCGGCGATTGACCGTCACTGGTCGAAAACCAATGGTTACTTTTGGGGAGAACTCGTAGACACGGTTCAGGCCATTGATACGCTACAAGACGAGTGGGCTGGCATTGTGTGGTTTCAAGGAGAGAATGATTCGTTTGACGCATCCAACGCCGTGCCCTACGAGAGCGATCTCACGCAATTCATTGCTGATCTTCGGTTGGAGATGTACAACGTTGACACCAGTACCTTTGCGTCAGTCTCGGGCATTCCCGTTGTCATTGTGGGACTGGGGTGCTGGGTAGTCACTGACCTCCAGCCACATGGAGACACGGTGATTCAAGCCCAGATGGACTTTGTCGCCAGCGACGGGAATGCTGCCTTTGTCACTACATCTGATTTGAGTTGTCACTTTCACTACGACGAGGCGTCTCAGCTCATTATCGGAGAGCGTGTGGCTCTAGCCATGCAGGGGCTACTTCCTGAAATCACTCCGTCGCCAAGCTCTACCCCTACCGTATCTTTGACCGAACCACCATCAAGATTTCCGTCCAGTGCACCTTCTGGTAGCCCCACGATGATTCCTCCATCGACATCACCAAGTATTGCTGATACACTCGCACCATCATCTCTAGCCCCAAGCTCAAGGCCCTCGGCAGTTACTGGCTCACCAAGCCGGAGCCCATCCGCTTTCCCATCAAGCGAACCAACTGATTCACAAATGCCGTCTTCAAAGGGATCCATAGCTCCTTCCGAGAGTTCGAACCCATCCAGTGATATGCCGTCAGTGGAACCATCGCGCTCACCCTCCACTTTCCCATCAAGCGCACCTACCGGTTCGGGAATGCCATCCTCCAAAGGATCCACTGCTCCTTCTGAGCGTCAACCTAGTGTTGCGCCATCACGTGCACCGAGTGATATCCCGTCAGTGGGGCCATCACGCGCACCAGTGTCTGCCGAGCAAAGTGACCCGCCTACTTTTGTTGTATCAGACAACCCCACACCTGATTCTTCGCAAACTCCATCGAGTCAACCCATAGACACCGGACCCTGGATGTATACTGAACCAGAATGGTGGGACACGATCGTTGCAATGTTCCAGAACGACCCAACGCTTCCAGCTCTCAAAACGTGCGAAAAGCGCCAGTTCCCGCCAGAAGAAGGTTTAACGTGTGGGGCAAAGAGGAAAATGTGCTTCTGGGGTACTCAGCAGTGCCCCAGCACCGGTGCCTATCCTACCATCGAATGTGTTTGCAGTGCGAGAAGTTGGTCTTGTCAGCCGCTCCCCTGTACTGGTGGTACCTCCCCTCCGACAACCACCCTTTCCCCAAGCGCATCTCCAACCGTGGTTGAATCCGCTAGTCCCACCCAGGTTCCTTCTGTTGCTCCGACCAGCACAGTCGAGACCAGTGCGCCGATATCACAGACCAGTGTGCCATCTGTCGGCCCAACCAACGTTGCATCGGGTGCTCCATCGACCCAACCAGTCATGCCTACCCAACCAGTCATGCCTACGGGTGGTCCATGGTCATATACAGAACCCGATTGGTGGAGCCTTGTCGTGAGTGAGTTTGATGACACTGCACACCCTCTCAAGACGTGTTCGAAGCGTCAATTTCCAGCTCCCAGCGGTGACATGTGTGGGATGAAAAGCAAAACCTGCTTCTGGGGCACTCAACAATGCGGAGACGCTTCCTACCCCGCCACCTTTTGCAGGTGTAGCGGAGGAGGAGGCGCAGCTTGGGCTTGTGGGGACGTGGCGTGTGGCAGTATTTAGAACGCGACACGACAAGAAAATATAAATGTTGATGAGACAGAAATAGGGTTAGCAGCGCAAATGGGGGTTTTGGAGCAGGTACTGTGCTGCAATGCATAAGAATACATGACCGAATGATCTATTTGTTATTCTTGTTAATACAGTCTTCCTCACGTCTTCACGCGTCTGCTAGATTTGCAGATGATTTTTGAGGCTACCACCCATCGTGCATCCATTCAGTCCTCCGGGCTCAAGCAATTGTAGCTATTCGTGGTCTACCCAGCAGCCACACTGGCTAGAGTAGCAAATCATGGAGCATTCATTGCTCGTTCTTCCACTTTAGTCTGCCTTACGTCAGGACCAACAAAACACGAATAGTCACACTTCGAATTTGGTAGCCCCTGTCGTGTGTGCCGACAGGACAAACGCGTGTAGCGTATCTTCACGCTTGATCTCTCTACAAGTGGTAAATAGAGCGAGTAGCTGGCAGCGGCCGGTCTCATGAGAACCAGCAAGATGATGGGGGAGCGCGGATAGACACGTTTCAAAGACGTTGTGTGGTCTGGTACCTAAACAAGGATCATTTGTTCAACTAGGGCGTGACGACCAGAGCAAGTGGACCCGAGCGCGACCATGATTGCAGAATGTACGCCCCAGAATTCCAACAACTTCAGATCGTTTGTCCTCGGCCTCGTGGGGATCGACAAGTGGTGCAGCAACGCGGATTGACGAGTTCAAGAGGAGTCGTTGTGTCGTCTCCGACTGTCAATATGGCACTCCGACTGGTCCTCAAGACTCGCAGGACCGCGGGATCCTTTTGCTCCTAGTACTATGGATATAGACTATTTTAAAAGTGATAAATATCTTTTCATGGTACGACAAAGACTACAACAGGGTCTTCTTGATCGTGAACGAGAGCATTGCCGCACGTTTAGGATAAATAATGATCGTGTATCTCACACTGGGTTGCGACTCTTGGATCGGCATGTTTCAACGACAGCAGTTGTAATACTAGTCCTCTCGCTTCTACGCTCCGAAGGATAAGTAATACCGCTCAGTTGTTCCAATCGTCTCCCTTGGTTGTTTGATTCATGCGTCTAGAGTCCTGGGAAAGGCGCTCTCGTACCATGGTCCCTACTTCTTTGTGACGACATTTGCGATGCTGGGGGTTGCAAGGTAGGTGAAGCGTACTACAGTCTACGTAAACGTGCGATTGGACCTTACCTACTAGTAAGGCTCACGTTTTGCCGGCTTCGAAAAGATGACCCACCGTATAGACCCATGAATGGAGCTCTCAGACGGTTTGCACTTATTCAAAATGACTCTCAATGATTACAACGGACATGACTCGACGCGATCTTCAACATAGATCTAGTATTTCAGACCTCTAGTGAGGCTTCTTCGGTACTTGTAGGAAGTCAATAGTGTCTGAACTCCAGTAAATAGTTCCTGCGAACTCTCATACAAGTGTCTGAATTGACAAAATATTGTTCCAAAATTCGATCCCACGACTTGTGGTGTGGCGGCACACTTCTTGATCCTGGCACAGGTCATTTTCCATCATTGCCTTGTCTGCTTCAGAGGATAACAACAAGTGAGGACCTGCAAGAGTCTGCTGATCTGTCTTTCAATTCTCTCTGGATCCCAAACTCCTTCATTCGTCTTCTGCTCACAACTTTCAGAACGGGGATTTGAAACGATCAAAAACTCGAAAAGTTATCACATTATAAACCACTGCGCACGCAGCACTATGGTTCTTTCCGCCAAAACCAAGTTCTCCTTGTTGCTTCTTGGCACCAACCTTCTTTCTCTGTTTATATCGGCAGCAGTTGTTGCTGTCGTTTATCAGAGGCATTGTTCGAGCATCAACCGCATCGAAGATGCAGCCTTGGTGCATCGCCAGACGCAAGACGAATGCTGTTCGTGCGAACCAACCTTTCCTCCGATCAACCCAACCCCGGCACCTATCCCGGCACCTATCCCGGCTCCGACCTCGGCACCCAACAACAACAATGGTACTCCTCGATATACATGTCCGTCGGGTGACTTGGCAACTCTGACGTTAGGAGAAACGGGTGGCACAACAGTCGAATTCCAAGTATCCAACACACTCTGTACCCTGGTCCTCCTCTCGTCCTCCGCTACTACATCTGACTCCTTGCAACCCGTCGCACGGTCGTATCTGAATCATTCCTGGGAAGCATCGGCGGGCAAGTACGATACAATCACGTTTGATTGTACAACTACTGCTGGTGTGTGCAGCGTCGTTTTGCCGGAAAGTGGAGATGCAGTCTATCAGCTCACTTCCTTCGATATGCCACTTCAATACAACAACAATGATGATGTCGCCATTGCTCGCTTTCTTGAACAAGCCACGTTTGGGCCAACAAAAGGTGACATGGCGACCTTTGCAGCGAGTGATGATGTCGACTTTGCCACTTGGGTCCTCGAACAACAGAGTTCCTCGACAATCTCCTCGCACCGGGCCTTTTTTCGTAAGCACTTGAATGCCCGCATCTCTGTCGCCACACCGCAGGGTGCCGTGACACATCCTTGTTCCGAAGGAGCACGTTATCGTCGGTATGCCTTTACATTCAAGGATCGCAATAAAATGTTGACGATTGAAACAATTCCTGGGACGACTAAAAAGACTCTTACCGTGGATGGATTTGTGCGCACAGTTGTAAATGGACCCATTCATTGGAGACGCGATGCAAGTGCCGTGTATGAGGATGGAACGTGAGTAATAGGGTTGTGTGACGGTGCTGTATCGTATGCTGTATTCTTTTTGCTCACCATCATCATGTTGTAGCTACCAAATCATGTGGACGAATCCCAACATGAGTCAATTGGGGTACTTCATCTTCTTGGAACACCCCACCCATGGCATTAAAGACATTTCCTGGGGTGGCGTGGATGGAAATCCACCCATTCAGTTTGATTCTGGTATCGACCCCAACGTGCTCTTGACCTTGGTTGCTTCGGTGGCTCCGATTGATTCGCAGTACTTTGGCGGCGACGTGCAAGAGGTGATTCTCACGAGCGATTCCACACAAAGCGCCTGCAACTCCTTGGGAGAAGCTGGTAACCCGCTGAATCCAGTCTTTGCCTTCTACAATGGACAGTATTGGATGCATGATTCACGATTTGTAAGTCAAACACGAGAAACATATCTCGTTGTCGTCGCTGGTGTTCATGCTCACTATCATCTGCAAATCTAATTTGACCTCATCTTCTCACAGGAAACTGTGGACAACACTGTTGAATCACCAGCAATGGATGGCGGTGGTCAAGCCGTTCGTGATACAGCCAATGTGATTCACCCTGAGCTTGCTGCTGTCTGTTCCAATGCTCCTCGGACCTTTGTCAATCAAGATGACTGTGTTCTGAGTTTCGACCCGACCGCTTGCGATATTGGGACTCGTACTTACGAGTGGCAAGAGTACGAGGGAGACTTGCCAGATTTCTATCTCCAACTCACCCCGGAAACTTTGCGAGCCTTTTATACCGTCACGTCCACGACAGAGGATACTCGTTACGTGTATGCCATTGATGGGTTGCGCTCCACCGACGATGTCGCCCTATCCTTGTGGCCACCTTGTCGGAAGGGTACCCAATCACGATGGCTTCAATTGGAGACTTGTACGGGTGATGCTGAGTCAGTCGACCCGACCGTGCATTCCATATTTCAAGCCATGCTGACGCCGGGACCCGACCCGATTCGAGACATTTGGAAATGGACCAACGACGAGTGTCCTGACGAGTTCTATGGTGACTTTGACTTTGAAATCAAGGATACCAGTGGCAAGTGTTGGCTCAATATTCACCCCGATCAATACAACGTGTACGACTTTACCATTTGGACACGAGATCATGATGGTAACTTGCCTCCTCGCAATCCAATCAAGGAGTTTGCCGAGGCCGGCAACACGTCACTCCTCTTTCCTGATTGGCACCCAATGGACCGATGGCAGAATCGAAAACAACTATTTGGTGCAGCCGCCAAACTGTATGATTGGGTACACTTTTATCAGCTTCCATCAGAATTGAGATCGATCGCATTATCCGAGCACTTTGGTTTCACAGCCGATGCTATCAACTACACTCCCTCCAACGGTGTCCTTGTATGTGGCAGTCCGAACGAAGTCGCTAACGATCCTATGTTGGGTGGCAGCGTCGGCGTGCGCGGAGCCTTTGACAGCTTCATTCCTGATCTGCGCACCACTGAAACAGATGATTTCGTTCGTCAAAAGCGCATTGCGTGGACGCAAATCGCCCTTGAGGCTCCCGATCAACTGCGACAACGCGTCGCATGGGCCCTCTCTCAGATCCTCGTGGTCAGTCCCATGGATGATAAGCGCTCAGAAGATTTCGCCAACTACTATGATATCTTTGTCCGACACGCCTTTGGAAATTATCGCAATGTGCTGAAAGAAGTGGCGTACAGTCCCATCATGGCTAGAATGCTGACATATTGGAGATCCCAGTCAACAGGTTTCACTTGGAAGCAATCTGGAAACGTCGAATTTGCCGATGAGAACTTTGCCCGTGAAATCATGCAACTCTTCTCGACGGGATTGGTTCATCTCAACATGGATGGAACAGAAGTGTTAGACGACAACGGCGATGCCATTCGTGTCTATTCGAACGATGACATTATGGAGTATGCACGTGTTTGGACTGGCTTTGGACCTCAACCCTTGAGAGGCAACATGGAACAGTTCTATGCGAATCACATTGACCCCATGACGATTGACATGGACCTGAGAGACCGATTTCCCAAAATGGGATTGGACCGAACCTATATTGGTGACTATGCGCCTCTCTGTCGAGATTTGCCCCAATATCACTTTTTGCTGCCAGGCGCCGAATATCGATTGTTGGCGCGAAGCCCAAGTCCTGAATGGCAAGCTGCGGATCCTGACGAATGGCGGGATGCCACCAATGCTAACCGATTTTCATTGCAGACTGACAGTCCGTTGTTTGCGAAACTCTGTGGCACTTCCAATGCTGCTAGTTGTACATATCCAGCACGTGTCGTGCTCGACGCAACTCTGATCTGCAAGGGACTCGAATGTGATGTTGATACACTTCGCACCGTTGAAGTCGGCAATGGCATTTTCTACGAATACATTCGTCCTCCCTGTGTCTACCAAGCCTTCTTTGACGATGCGAAAACGGTTGTTCGTCGAAACACGTGGTGGGACTTAACCTGTGCCGATCCACGTGGTACGCAAATCGCATCCGCCGCCTGCTGCCTGGGCGACACCAAAGTGTGGAACGATAAGGTGAGTAAAGTGCAAATGTTGATGGAATGACGCATGAAGAGCGCAATGCATCATCACTTGTTGAGACTTTCAATGTCATGATTTCACTAACGACTTTCGTCTTTCTTGTTCATTGTGTTTGCGTGTTTACAGTATTGGGGCGAGCGTCTGTCGTTTGAAACGGCTCAGGATCGATGTGGCGCTGATAATTTGTGCTCTCGTAGCACTCGTCCTTATTGTGATGAAACGTACTGCGCCGACAACAATCACCATTGGACAAATGACCCATGTACGGTACAGGCCAAGATTGACGGTGACGGTAAGGTGGCCATTGTTCATGCGCCTCAACCAGATATTGAGAATCGAGCCGTCAACCGCTATGTTCAACAGGATACTGCCACGTTCTTTCGCGTGGATTGGTCAGGAGGAGATTCCAAGACTCTCTTTGAGACCTGCGATTCTGTCGATGGCTGTTCTACCTTCGACGATGGAATGTGTATTTGCAACGTTGCTGTCTCAGAAGAGCAAGCCTTCTCCAGTACTCCTAGTCGTGATGAGATCTTGAACTCTCTCAGCACGGGAGCCTTCAACCCTACTTTGAGTGGATTCGGAGCTCCAACCGGATCTACGAGTGATGTGGTCTGGTACTCGAGTGATGGCGCCCTAAACCAAGACACCGTCTTCGAAGTGACCGATGACATGGGTATCGTCCAGTTTCGTAAGAACTTGAAGTCTACCGTGAGCATTGTTGGCACTGGCCTGTCGTTCCGCAATCCTGTGCATTACATCAGCTTGACGGAGCCAGAACTTCGTGATGCACACTTTGAGACGGACGAAGCCCTCGATCACTACATGAGACACAAGAATACTGCCCCATTCCTTTCCATTCGACTGGCACAACGATTTGGCATCTCCAACCCATCGCCCCGTTATGTCAAGGCAATTGCAGGTGCCTTCATCAGTGGATCATACACTTTTGAATCCGACGTACACGAAGCCACGGAGGAGTTTGGATCGGGCCAGTATGGAGATTTGGCAGCCGCCGTTGCTTGTGTCCTACTCGATCGAGAGGCACGCAGTCTCATTTTGGACGCTGATCCATCTCACGGAAGCCTCCGAGAACCACTCATCAAATTGATTGGTCTCATGAGATCTCTCGACTTCACATTGTTTGGTGATGTTCCATTCGTTGATTTCGCAAATGAAATCGAGGCAATCACTGGTCAGATGGCCCATGCGCTTCCCAATGTTTTTTCCTTCTTTCTACCACAGTTCCAACCATCCGGGCCTGTAGAACGAGCGTCGCTTACTGCTCCTGAAGCTCAGGTGCTGACTGGTCCTCGCGTGGTTGACACAATGAACGGAATCTTGTCTCTCATCAAGTTTGGTCTCACGAAATGTTTCAGTGGCTTGGCCATTGATAAGGGCTACAATCGACCAGCGTGCGACGCCTACACTCTTGGAGGGAACAACGAGGGAAGCCTAGGCAAGATGAACTTTCTGCCAGACAATGCAGCTTCATCTCAAGCAATCACCGACGAGCTGGCGACGCTCTTAACGGCAGGAAGGTTGTCCGTGGAGAATCGGCAAGTCATTGACCAGGTGGTCGATGAAGAACCAGATCCAACCTTGAAATTGATCAAGGCACAGCAACTCATGGTGTTTGCACCCGAGTTCCACAGCACCAACGTCGCACGCCGTAGTGGCGAGACACGTCCTGCTCCGCCTGCCAAACCACCAACGACCAACTCGTACAAGGCTGTTGTGTATGTGTTGTTGGAAGGAGGCATGGATTCCTTCAATATGCTGGCTCCTCACGAGTGTACAGAGGTCAATCCTGATGGAAAGACTCTTCTGGAGCAGTACTACTCCGAGAGGACAACTCTGGCGATTACAAACTCGGAACGATCCCGTCCGATTGATGCCACCGGTCAACCTTGCAGCAAATTTGTGGTTCATGAGGATCTGTCAGTTGTGGAACGGTTGTACAAAGATGGTGATTTGGCGTTCTTTGCCAACGCTGGAGTTCTCAATAGGCCCTCGGACAAGGAAAACTACAGCACCGTCACAAGAACGCAGCTGTTTGCTCATAATACCATGATGCAAGAAGCGCAAAAGATTGATCCCTTTGACGGCAAGCCAGGAACCGGAATGCTCGGGCGAATGTGTGACGTTTTAAGCAGCGAAGGATTCAACGCTCAGCCCATCACTATCGAGGACGCTACAGTCGCCACTGTCGGAGTACCGGGAGCCGGTGTGGATCCTCTCATCGTGTCACCCCATGGTACCAACGAATTTTCTCCCAGACCAGATTTCGATACGTTTGATCCCAAGCCATTTATTGAACAGTTGAACGATGCGACGGAACTGCAGAGCAGCCTGTATGGTGAAACCTGGTCCAAAGGGTTGCAGTCAGCAATCCGCGACAACGAGGCACTTCTAGAAGCTCTTTCAAGCTCCCAAGTCACCACTCCGTTCCCTGATCACCGTTATTCTGATGACTTGAAGGCAGTTTCGGCTCTTGTTTCCTCTCACGAGCAACGTCGTACAGACCGCGATGTATTCTTCGTCTCAATGAGTGGATGGGATCATCACAATGACATGAAGGACAATCTCTCAGATAACTTTCAAGACTTGAATGGGGCTCTGGGGGCTTTTGAAGCAGAAATGAAGGCTCAAGGGCGATGGAACGACGTGACTTTGGTGATAACCTCTGACTTTGGTCGTACCTTGACGGCCAACTCGGGCGAGGGATCAGATCATGCCTGGTAAGTTCATTGCTTCAATTTTGTGTTTGACCGATTTCAATCAAAACAAACTGCTCACACACTTTCTATTTCAGGGGAGGCAATTACTTCACAATGGGAGGCTCTGTCAAGGGCGGTCAAATCCACGGAGAATACCCATCTGACATTACGTTTGCGTCCCCGCTCAACATTGGTCGCGGTCGATTAATCCCTACCATGAGCTGGGAGTCCATCTTCAACAGCGTCCTTCAGTGGATGGATGTTCCTGATAGTCAATTGGACTACTGTCTACCGAATCGCTTTGATGCTGGAGCGCAGCTCTTGACCAAGACGGAAGTATTTGACTGATTCTGCATGAGGAAACGCGGAAAGCGATGGATGATTTCGTCGCCATAATTCTTAGACCTGTCTTTGTTGTAACAAACGAGATCTTTCCACCTCATGTTTTTCGTAGTATCGATATGAAACCAAAACCCAACAACGCAAGCATCCTCAAGCTAGCACACAATAGTTCTGCCGTCACTATCAGGGGACACGCATATCGACAATAATCGCTAACATAGTCTGCAACCAGCATACCCAGAGCTGACGGGGATGTATCAGATGCTCCCTTCTATCCTCAGCGAATTTCTTCTCTCTCGTAAGCACGACGATGATAAGGCATGATAGACATCTAAAGGGGTTTTCCGTGGCTGTGAAATTTCCTTGTTCACGTTGTCGGCCATTGCTAATCCTAGGGCACGTTGCATCCTCAAGTTTATGCTCACCCTGTCACAGCGCGTTCGAGACGAAACGAGGCCGATTCATTGTTGATTCTTTTGCACTACACGCATATCACGATATCTTGCTCTTGGTGGTTCTCGATAAGGCCTTCTAGTGATCGCCGTCCTGGCTGATGCATCCGCAACAGCAGTGACAATTTTTGCAAAGAAACAAGCAGCATCAGGATCGAATCGAAAACCCATCAATCGTCCGTATCATTTATTGTCAGACTGCTGCGCCCCCATCCAAAGGAGGCGGGACTGTGGGTACTGTTCCACCCAACACGACAACCCATCTTTCTGATGGATACGTACATACCCAATGAGCCATCTTGTGTGAAGCGCGAGAGACGGGCGATCTCAATCGTCATCGTCGCATTGCCCTGCTTGCTTTTTTATGTTGAGAAGAAGCCTAGAGCTACTGTAATAGCTGGGCCACAGTGCTACCGGTACGGCTCGCTTGGTACAGATGTCTCGTGCAACCAGATTTTGAAATTTTGGGCGCGAAAAGGAACACTCTATCAAACTCCCACATTCCATATTCCGCTTGGTCATTTTCATATTTACTGTACATCCCAAACAGTATTATTTTGACGCATCGGACTCTGTAAGTGTTACGTCGCAGCCATTCACGCTTAGGAGGTCATTGGTCGCAGCCATTCACGCTTAGGAGGTCATTGGTCGCAGCCATTCACGCTTATGTCCAATGTCTCGTATCCAGCGGCAGATGACTGAATCCAGCACCATGGCAGACAAGGTGCCATCCTAAGTGATCCACAACCCATCCTTTTGTAATCCCGCTCTCCGTCGTGACAACGATGATCCCGAAGCCACAAGCATGGATCAAATACCGGCCGAATCTCCTCACAAGAGCAAGCAAAAAGAGAACGCCTCTAGGATGGCGGATTTGAAACTTAGAGATGGCGCTATTATTCGTAGATCAATGTATTGCTTCTGTTGGTGTGCTTAGCTAGTACTCTCATCGTTTCCTGCTAGTGTGGTCTCCAGATCGCTCCTCCTCCTCGCGATCGTTGTTCGTCTTTGATTGGATCGCTTGATTTTTTGTCTTTCTATTGCTTTTACTGATGTGTTTTGCTACTCTCATCGTTTCCTGGTGAACAGCAGCCTCCGGATCACTCCTCCCCGCGATCGTTGTTCGTCTTTGATCGGATAGCTCGATGGATCGTCGTTGACCGGATCGCCTGATTGTTCGTCATTGATTGGGTCGCTTATTGATTCCTTCTTCTCTTGGATTTTTGACTTGTGGCAGTACAAGAGGGTAGTAAGACTTTCCTTCCCTTCAGATAATCTTGAAACTTCTTCCGCATCTAATTCTCCCCTCTGAGCTGCTAAGCGTCGCCTTGCAATGTTGCAACGGATATAAACAGAGGCCAAAGCCTCCAAGTCGTAGTAGCTCCCCTCAAACTGACGGTCTTGCTCGTCAAGAACTGCTGTTAGGGTTTTCAGCTTGTCGAGTCGTCGCTGTTTGGCTCCCGCTGGTACTCTAAACTCAAGGCCTCGTATGCAGTGATCGTCGGTATCACCTCTGTACTCGTCTTGCACAATCTTGCGAACTGTAGAGATCACGTCGGAGCGCATCATTCTGTAATCGGCTTTCTTGTACCAGGTGTCGGCAATCTCTTCTTCTGAATAGTCGTTCACGTGTTTGATGGTTCTCACGGTAACTTGCTCGCTGAACGTGATCCGCCTACTAGTAGTGCTCTGCTTCATTTCGGGCGGGGCTTCGTCCTCTTTCGTCGCCTCGGTCCAGTATGATGGAGCGACTTTTCTCGTCTCCGCGGAGGAGCAACTGTCGTCGTCGGCTCGTACACATAACTTATTGTGTGGTGTGTTCATCGTCATTCTGCCTCTCTTCTTGGTGGGAATCGGTTTTTGTTTTTTGTGACCCTGTTGGGAGCATGTCCTTGCTGTTGAGAAAACGGCTTGCCAACTTCGTTCGAACGACGCGTGACCAGAATAGAATGCCTCACTTATTAGATTATATAGCTCAAGAAACGACATTTGAGGGAATGACTGCTTAGAAGTGGAGTGCACATGTATAACATACTTGTGTAGCAAGGACACCGACAACACCGAGCCGATCCGACTCAATCTGGCGAGAGACAAAGATTGCCCAGAGCTTCAACTACAAGTGAAGCGTTCCCCAGCAAGAGATTTTTTAATTAGTCCTCCGTACACGATTTCTTCGCTCCTGTCATGACATACATGTAAATGCCGCGACAGAAACTTTCCTCGATTTGTCGTATCCACCCTCGACACGTCGTCAACATGAGCACCAAGAAGGCACGAAATCGTCCTACGTATAGAAACCATCTAAGAATCAATCACTCGTGCCCTTCGTCGCTCTTTGAAGATGGTGGTGATTCAGGTGAGCCAATGGCTCAATCCTTTGCTTCGTGGACAGAATCCTGATGCTGCGTTGCAACAGCATCAGCTTACAGCTTGCAAGCATTCAGTGTGGCTGTCGACAGCTGGCTCTGAATTTAGTTAGTCCCTGTCTGTGATCATGCAATATATTGTGAAAGCACTTTTGGGACATAACACAAAAATGACCACAATTTGGTGTCACATCTGGAATTATTACCACATGTGCCAGTTCTCGCCGGGCGCATGGGTCTGTGATGACCGCTCTTATGTTCTCGAATCAATCCCACTGCCATGGATAATGACTTTGTCGTCTGTACCCACAACAGCTTTTTGTGATGACGATTGTCATTTGCTTGAGGTCGACGACAGAAAAGAGACATCCGAGAAAAGAGCTATGTCCAGTTGATGCCGCGTGATGACTGTTACCAGACGTCGGTCTTGTTCATTTTGTCCAATCTTCCGGAGTAGGTATCAGAAGCCAGAAAACAATTATCGTGTCCCATTGCTATCTCCTTGATCTTGATCTCCCCATGCACCTCATTTGCCCTCATTCGGCTCGACTATGAGGATAATTCGGAGACGCTGCTCAATCGACTTGTTTTGTGGAACCATCGCTGCTGTCACGCCTATGGCGCGACGACTGCCTTTCAGCACCCAAATGCGAACTAGTAGCACCCCATCGCCGATATGACAGGCCATGTCCCCAAATCTCTTGACGCCAACTCCCTCCGCATCGATATTGAAAATACAGTCTGATCCAAATAATAAACACTCCATCTTCTTCGAGCTGCTCCATGAAGAGTCGTTGGTAGACGAAGAGTTTCCCAAACCTAACTTTGAAATTCCAAGTAATCGTCACATTGTTTATTTTATGATCTGTTAGAAGAAATACGTGTTCTACAAAGATATCATCTTGTATAGTTATGCTGGACGATGCGTCCGAGGGAAGTACGTCGGACAGCGACGATGCGTCCGAGGAAAGTATGTCGGACAGCGACAATGCGTCTGATGAAGATATGTCTGACAGCGACGATGCGAAGTGCGGGAAAAACAAGAAAACCAAGAAGTCTAAGAAGACAAGTAAGGGCAAGAATAGACTACGATAGTGGATGGCAAGAGACTGGCCAAGATTGATGCAGCTACTGGTCAGTTCTTGACCCACTTTATTCGCTACGAAGCAAACAGACAGAGAGAGGGCGAAAATGGTGATGGAGTTGAACAACTGGGAGAGTACGGCCAGGCTGCTTGATATAGCCACGTCGACAACCGACCTTTCACACAGACGTGCACACCCCTTTGGAAGTATTCGTGCACACCATGTTGATAAACTAATATGTGATAATAGATAGAGGAGTTGCACCTCTGACTCAATGGCGGGAAAATCAAATCGTTGCCTCCAGAGATGACGTCGCGGGCGAGACTGTTACTAGCGCTCGCTATCAGGCAATCAAATAATGAGCTGAGCTAAATGCGAAATTCAATAGCTATTATGTTCCGTCAGGCAGTGAGAGCGCTGCAAAATTTCTTGGCGAAACAAGTGCTCAAGGTGAGTATGCATGATAGTTTCATACCGAACAGCTCGACTTGCTCGTTCCACTGGCTACTCTGATGCACGCACAGCACAATCTATGAGAACGCTTGGGCGCACGTACGTGCAGTACGTACGTATACCCGCACCAAGGCACATCATCTCCAATCAAGCGTCGCCATCTCATTCATTGTCTGATGATGATGATCCATACGCCGCAACCAGCATGTCCAGAGCGGACGGTGCTACGGATGCTGTTCCATTAGTAGTGATCACCAGTCGTCGTTTCGTCTTCTTTTGTGGCGGTAGTTTTGTTGTAGTATCAGATGCTAAAGGTGCACCCGTATCACACAATGATGATGATGATGATGGTGCAGGATCTGGCAACGCGGGTTCTTGCTTCACCATGAGGAGATTGTGAGCGATATTCCCCGATCTTTGCTTCTTCTTCTTCTTAAACATGGACGAGGTTTGCACAGCTTTGAAATTGCGTCGTTCCCGTCGTCTCCCGTTGCCAAAGGTTGTTGACTTGGCTTCCACCACATCAGTCATGCTGTTGGAAACCATCACTTGCATGCCCTGGCCCCAACCCAATTTCGCACCCTCTTGCAACCGCTGCTTCTTGTCTTGGCGTTCCACACGAAATGTGGCCCGCAGCGACGAGTTGCTAGAGACTACATCATCCTTCCTCTTTTGCATCATCAAGGCATCCAAAGCATCACGATCTGTGGCTGCTTGACGTTTGTCACT
>JAVCKV010135530.1:0-18967 GCA_032274145.1 Herpochondria borealis | reverse complement strand
ATTTTTTCTGTCACTACAATCTTGAACAGCAAGCTAAATGGGACAAATACGAAAGTGCGCATTTATAACACTACCTTTTTTCATAATGATAATAATGATTAGGTAATAATTTTATGAATTGATTTTGAATGCAAATATATATCCTAACTATCACAGAAAGATCACAAGTGTTTATTTCTTTTAGGAAATGTTTCCAACTATACAATTTAATATAAATCAGGATTTTGAAAAGGAATAAGAGCCAAGACAATCGCAGGCACATAAAGCTGAGTCCTATCAATAATATTATTAGTCAATAAACCTACTGCACCACTTTTTTGTTTTGAATTGGAATCGCCAAATACAATATCGTCAGCTTCTCCTAATTCCATTCCTTGCTGAATTAAAGCAGTTACTTTTTTAGGTAAAAAAAATGTTCCAGTTCTACCTCTTCCGATATTTTCATTAGAAAGGATAACAATCCATGCAAATGCCATCATATCATTTCCCATTAGTTCAATACCACCTTCGATACCAATCCAATAATCCGCATTTGGAAAATTTGCTTGAGCATTTGTTGCCCGATTGGTGGCACCAAGGATTGTTTCTTGGTCACTCATCGGTTGGTCGCTAACGCCTGAGGGGATAGATTTTCCTTCAAATGAAAAATTATTGTTAGGAAATGTTTGGTTAAATCCAATAGTTACTGCGTTAATTTTAACTGGATTTTTTGAAGCAATGATTACTTTTTGACTCATAGAAAAATATTTTATTAAATAACTCTATCAACATCAAAGAAAACAGATTATTTTAAATAGTTTTGATTTTTAAACCATTTAATTTAAAACTAAATAATGATTCAAGTATTTATCACAGGAGGGACTTTTGATAAAGAATATAATTTTATCACAGGTGAATTGTATTTTAAAGATACCCATTTAAAAGAGATGTTTGAACGAGGCAGGTGTACTTTAGATATTGATGTGAAGACATTGATGATGCTAGACAGTTTAGAAATGACAGATGATGATAGAGATATCATTATTCATAATTGTAAAAAATCAGTTCATCAATCCATCATTATTACGCACGGAACGGATACGATGGTTCAGACTGCTGAGCGAATGGCGAATGCAAATATTGAAGGAAAGACAATCATTTTTACAGGTGCGATGATACCTTATGCTTTTGGAACGTCTTCCGATGGGTTTTTTAATTTAGGAAGTGCGTTAGCATTTTCCCAATCTTTACCACCCGGTGTATACGTTGTTATGAATGGTCGATATTTTGATTGGCAAAATGTTCGTAAAAATCGACAGACTGGAAACTTTGAAGAAACGACTTAGAATGCTGAAGTTGATTGTTACGCTTCGCTATTGTAATGATTGTTACGCTTCGCTATTGAAAATTAGAGGGCAACAATTATTACAATAGCAAAGCGCGACAATTAATTTGAAATTAAGCTCTTTCAAATTTTAATTTCAAAATCCAAATATCTTTCAGTCCATTTCCTTTAGACCGAGTATATCCAACAAGGATTAAATTTCCTTCCTGATCCTTTATGATGGAAAAGAATTCATCATCGTCATTTCCACCAAAAGTTGTTTCCCAAATTAAATTTCCGTTGGCATCAGTTTGACCTAGCCATGCATCACGGTCAGTTCTGATTTTGTTTTGTTCGGGAGTGAGTGGGAATTCTTTTTGATAGATGGTTCTCCATTCGTCACTGTTATATCCTTTGAAAGGAAGTTTTTGCCAACCATCTTCTACCAATTGATTGACTTGTTGTTGAGATAAAGTATCGGGATTAATAGAACGAGTATTCGAGGGAGTTCTACTACTAGTAAAACCACAAATAAGAATGCCATCGTTTTCTAACAATAAGCCTGCTTTTCCAGTATTGAAGTTTTTTTCTCCAAATCGTTTCTCAAAAATTAGATTTCCTGATGCATCAAATTTGTTCAACCAAATATCATATTGACCTGCACGTTTATCGTAACGTATACCAATTGTGAAAATTTCCCCTTTTTTATTTTCAAGAATATCAAAAAGATTATCACCTCCAATAGCTCCAAAATTTTTATCCCAAAGTAGTTGACCATTTTTATCTAATTTGACTAACCAAGCATCGGTTGCTACATTAGCTCTTGCTTTAGTCATCGTACTTCCTGCAAAAAGAAAACCACCTGATTGAGACGGGATTAGTTTGTTACAAGATTCACCTTTCGATGGCTTATGACCCAATACTGGAATATCTTCTGTGACTTGTGTTTTATCAAAAAAGTCTCCACCGTAGGTTTGTTCTTTAAGTTTATTTCCATTATTATCTAAGACTAATAAAAGGGCATGATTGATTTTAGTTGCATTACTTTCTTGTTCACCACCGATTACGATGTGTGAGTCTTTTGTTAGGAAAATACTCTTACCACCGTCGCTATTTTTTAAACCATATTTTTTCTCCCAAATTTGCTGTCCATCTTTATTGATTTTTAAAACCCAAATTTGACTAGATAGTGTTGGATAATTCGCTCTACCTATTGCAATAAAATTTCCCTCTTCATCTTCTTTAATGTCATAGCCAATCTCCACTTCTTTGGTTCCAAAATTCTTTTTCCAAACTATATTTCCATCAGGATTTATTTTAGCGATAAATAAATCTAAATCATATCGACCTTCTGGTTGTGTATATCCGATAAGTAAGTAATGATTGTCTGAGGTCAAAATGACTTTGTGTGCTTCGTCATTTTTGGAGCCACCAATTGTCTTTTCCCAAGCTATGGTAGGTGACTGCGCAAACAGATTAGTTGAAATAATAAAGAAAGTTATAATAAAGAAATATTTTATCAAACTCTCCCCCGGCCCCTCTCTTTCCAAGAGAGGGGTGAGAGCCTTGCCCTCAATCTTATCAGTATAGAGGGCAAGTTCGTCCAAGGTCGTCACCCTTCTCTTGGAAAGAGAGGGGCTGGGGGAGAGTTTGACAATAATCTTATTCATATTTTTTTAGTGCAAATTTAATCAATCATCAATCGTTTAAAATTGGAAAAATCGGAAATGAAAGAAATATTTTTAAAATACTTACTCGGCGTCATTCCTCCAAACATTTTAAATTCATGAATAAAATGAGACTCATCGTAGTATCCCATTCGATTAGCATATTGCGCCATGTTTTCATTTTCCGAAGGAGGAATAGAAAGCGTATTTTTAAAGCGCATCATCCGAGCGATTTGTTTAGGAGACACGCCAATTTTTTTATTAAAAATATTTCGTAATTGTCTTGTTGAAACATTGAGATGTTCACTCAAAACTTTTATTTTAATATTGCCTTTAGTATGTTGGATGAGTTGAGCGGCAGCATTGATTTGCATATTGGGGGCGTGTAAATTTTTCAATAAAAACTTTTCTATTAAAAAAATACGCTGTTCAAAAGTAGTGCATTCAAAAATCGCATCTTCTACTCTAGCGATTTCTTTTCCAAAAAGATCCATTAACGTAGTGGAAGCAAGAGCAATTTCATCTATCGGAATGGGCGGTAAAAAATGGAATAATCCACCCAGTTTAAAGACCACACAAAAAGTGAAAATATCAGAACTGATTTCTACGAAATTAGGTTCTTGAACCAATCCATGGATTCGAGCAGTCCGAATGATAAGTGTAGTTTTCCCATTGAATACTTTCGAATTTCCACTTAGCATAAATACCATCCCAATCTTACCTTCAGGCAGAGAGATAAACTTCTTGCCTTCTGTACCATTCCCTTGCATCGAATTATAATATTCAATATAAGGTTTGAGTAGAGGATGTTGAGGTTGATATTCTGAATATTTCATGTTGAAAATATAATCAATTTATGGATTGACAATTATCTGATGATACTTTTTTAAAATAAGAAAGAATTTTATAACAAAAAGAATACAAATAATTTTTTTAGTAAAAAATTGAAGCTTAACTTTATTGATAACAACATCAAAACGAATAATACATTTTTTAAAACTACAAAAAATATAACCAATGGATGAAACACAAGCATTAGAAGCAGCAAAAATTATGTTTCTTCAAAACAGAGGAAGAAAAGAAGTTTTAGATTTTTTAGGAGCCAATGGCATTGAAGAGACTCGAACAGAAACCATGGCAACCGAAGCATTTTTAGCCATCAAAGAACAGCGAAGAGAAATGATTGCGGAAGCAAATCCTGACATGGATGAAAAACCAATGGGAGGAGGAGGAATGGGAAGTGTTGTGATTGGCGCAGTAATTATGTTAGGTGGAATTGCAGCAAGCATGTCCACAGATAGACTTTTTTATGGAGCTATTCTAGTTGGATTGGTTACGATGATTGGTGGATTTATTCGAAGATAAAATGACATTATACTAAACACTACATTGAGGATTTGACTTATAGTCAAGCCGTCAATTTATAAATTCAGGGCTTGACTGAAAGTCAAACCCTGAACCCCACACACTATGAGGATTTTTTAACGATTTGTCTTTTCAGGCAAATCGTTTTTTTATTGGTTTTCTTTTATATTTAAGGCTTACAAAACTAAAGGTAAGTTTAGCTGTAGCGCCAAGCTACCGCTAAACTTTATATAAAAAGAAAAACATCAACAATGAGAAAACTCAATTCCTTTCAATTCCTAACAATTTTACTCTCCCTACTTTTTCTTTTTTCTTGTAAAAAAGAAAATCAACAATCTAGTCAAAAGTATCCAACAAGAATTGTACAAATGGATCTTGCTAAAGCTGCTGATCTTGCGAGAAAAATTCGAGAGGATGCTTCGGTAGAAGTAGCAGATGGTATGGACTTAGCAGTCTGGGCATCTGACTCTTTGGTGTCTGATCCGATTGCAATTAGTGTGGCACCTGATGGACGCATTTTTTATACCAGTGCATCGAGACAAGCCAATTCTGAATTTGATGTGCGTGGTCATCGGAACTGGATTACTGCTTCAATCTCATTTCAAACGATTGAAGATAAGCGAGCATTTTTAAGAAAAACATTTGAAACAGATAGTGAGGAGTCGCTTAAATCACTTAAAGATTTGAATGGAGATGGTGTTCGAGATTGGAGAGACTTGACAGTAGAAAAAGAACAAGTTTGGTTTTTGACTGACAAGTCAGGAGATGGGGTAGCGGATGAATCCCAATTATACTTAGAAGATTTTCATGAAGAAATTACGGACGTTGCAAATGGTGTGGAGTTCCATTATGGCGAAGTATATATTTCAGTGGGACCCGATTTATGGAGAACGAAAGATACTGACGGTGATAAGATTGCAGATGAAGCAACTTCGATTAGTCATGGTTATGCAGTACATTTTGGATTTAGTGGTCATGGAATGTCGGGCGTGACCGTCGGACCTGATGGAAGAGTATGGTGGGGAATAGGTGACATCGGAATGAATGTCGTCGATAAAAGTGGTAAGCATTGGAAATATCCAAACCGTGGGGTTGTTGTTAGAAGTGAGTTTGATGGAAGTGGTTTTGAGGTTTTTTGTATGGGAGTTCGGAATACGCATGAGTTTGTTTTTGATAAATATGGTAATCTAATTACGGAAGATAATGATGGTGATCATAGTGGCGAAAGAGAGCGTTTAGTTTATTTGATTAATGGTTCGGATACAGGTTGGAGAATCAATTGGCAGTTTGGGAAATATACCGACCCTGACAATAATGATTATAAAGTTTGGATGGATGAAAAAATGCATGTTCCTCGTTG
The DNA here is from genome assembly GCA_032274145.1 of Herpochondria borealis. NCBI lineage: Eukaryota > Rhodophyta > Florideophyceae > Ceramiales > Ceramiaceae > Herpochondria > Herpochondria borealis. The sequence goes on along the minus strand of JAVCKV010135530.1, from coordinate 13,272 downwards.
GGATGGACAAGCGGCTTATTTTTTACCACCAATTACTAATTACGTAAATGGTCCTACGGGAATGTGTTATAATCCTGGGACGGCTTTGAGTCCTGAATGGTACGATCATTTTTTTATTGCAGAGTTTAGAGGGACGCCGTCTGATTCACCGATTCATGGATTTACCTTAAATCCCAAAGGAGCAGGTTTTGAATTAGGAGAAACAAGAGAAGTTGTAAAAGGATTGTTACCAACAGGGTTAGATTTTGGAGCAGATGGAGCCATGTATTTTGGAGATTGGGTCAATGGTTGGAATGCTAAAGATGAAGGTCGAATTTGGAAATTAGATGTATTGAGTGAAACAAATTCTGCTATTCGAAAAAATACAAAAGTATTGTTACAAGCAGATTTTTCAACAGAAAAAGAAACAAGACTATCAGAGTATTTGAAGCATCAAGATATGCGCGTTCGAACGAAAGCACAATTCGAATTAGTCAAAAGAGGAGAGAAAGGATTTAAAGCCTTAAAAGGGAGAGCATTAAAAAACAAAGATCAGTTGGCTCGTATTCATGCTTTGTGGGGGATCGCCCAATTAGCTCGACAAAGTAATATGGATTATGCGAAAGCCTTCGTTCCATTTTTAAAAGATGCTGATATAGAAATCATTGCTCAAGCTGCCAAAATGATTGGCGATGTCAGATACAAAGGAGCAAGTGCAGATTTGATAACATTAGTTTCACATGAATCCCCAAGAGTTCGATTTTTTGCCACAGAAGCATTAGGACGTACCGCAGATGCAAATGGAATTGATGTCATTTTAAACATGCTCAAAGAAAATAATGATAAAGATACTTACCTCCGAATGGCAGGTATGATTGCCTTGGGAAGAATAGGAAAAGCCGAACCTTTGATGGCTTTAGTGAAAAGCGATTCCAAGGCATTGCGTACTGCTGCGGTAGTTGCATTGCGTCAAATGGAACATGAAGGTATCGCTACATTCTTAAATGATACAGACGAATATATCGTAGCGGAAGCAGCAAGAGGAATCAATGATGATTTTTCTATTGAGGCAGCTTTACCAGCTTTGGCGAATACTTTGAAGGAAATTCGTTTTACTTCCGAACCGTTATTGCGTCGAGCAATTAATGCTAATCTAAGAGTTGGAAAAAAAGAGAATATGCAAAACTTGATTGATTATGCCAATCAAATAAATGCACCTGTTGCCATGCGTGCCGAAGCAATTGCAGCATTAAGTACGTGGGAAAAAAGTTCTGTCTTTGATAGAGTGGATGGAAGGTATCGAGGGGCAATGGAAAGAGATGCAACTTCTGTGGAAAATGCTTTTAGCCCAGTTGCAGATGTGTTGTTGAAAAATAAAGAGGTACCTATTCAGGTGGCTACAGCGAGTGCCGTTGCCAAGTTAGGACTCAAAGAGTCTTCACCACTTTTATTTTCTTTATTAAAAAACAATGCTACTCCAAAAGTTCGAGAAGCTGCGTTGAGCGCTTTGCATAAATTGGGTTTTAATGGTTTGGAAAATGCTTTAGAGATAGCAATGGCGGATAAAGATAAATCAGTTCGTGCGAAGGCGATAGAGATTTTACCTGCATCAAAAATATCAGAAACGAAGGCGGTAACTCTTTTTGATAAAGTTATTCAGATGGGGTCGGTAAAAGAACAGCAAGCTGCTTTGGCTTCCTTGGGACAGTTTAAAGGCCCTGAAGCAGTGAAAGTTTTGGGTAGTTTTTTTACTCAATTAATTGGTGGAACTATTGCTCCTGAAATTGAGTTGGATGTGATGGAAGCAGTCGCTTTACAAAATGATGCAAATCTAGTGACACAACTAAAATCTTATCAAGATGCTTTAGCTGAAGATGGTCCGTTAGGAGCATTCCGTGCGACCTTGGCAGGAGGCGACCGACAAAAAGGGAATGATATTTTTTATGAACATGAGGCGGCACAATGTACGCGTTGTCATGCGATATGGGAATATGGAGGAAATGCTGGTCCGACCCTGGATGGCGTCGCTTCTCGTTTGACTGGTGAACAATTATTGGCTGCCTTGATTTCGCCAAGTTCTGAATATGCAGATGGATATGAAATAGTAGTGTTAGATTTGAAGGATGGAACTTCTGCTTCTGGAACGGTGTTAGAAAGAACAACTGAGTTTGTGAAATTGAAAATAGGAAAGGAAGATATTCGTACGATTCCTAAAGCGGAAATTAAGAGCAGTACGAGTGTTCCTTCAAGTATGATTGCACAAGGAAATATTTTAAAGAAAAAGGAAATTCGAGATTTAATTACCTTTTTGAAAAGTTTGAAAAAGAAAGAAATCTAAGTTTTATCGATACGATTGTTTGAAGCAATTGTATTGTTGGAATTTTAAAGCGGCTGATTTCTGTAATAGGAAATCAGCCGTTTTTTTATTAAAAAAAAGTAACTGCTCAGCATAAGTATTGCGGTAGCACGAAGCTGTGCTTCGTGTCTCTTTAAAAATGACACGAAGCACAGCTTCGTGCTACCGTAATACTTATGCTGAACAATTACTAAAAAAATCAAATTTTATAAAGCATTTATTAAAGACAAAAAAATGGAAATTAAAGAGAAAACATTACCGACGACATCTGTCACCTTAATGAAAACAATTGAAGGAAAAACAATAGAACTCCTCGTTCATTTTAATTCTTTTGGCGAAGTCTTGAAAGTGGAAAATGATTATCTGGATTTGCCCGAAGCAGCAACGTTGATGATTCATGGAAGAACACTTTCTCCTGATGTGAGACAGTTGATGGTTTGGATAAGAGTGCTCAGACATATCTTTCCGATGATTGCATCAGGATTAATTGAACAAGAGGAATTACCAAATCAATTGAAACCTGTAGCGGATGCTTTAACTGAAATTCAGTTAGATAATTTAGATGCACATCTAATCAAAGATAATTGGACGCAACAATTTTATGCCTCGCCACACAAAGAAAAATATCGATACTTTTTTAGATTTTTTTTAATGGAAAAAGATAAGATGCCAGCGACAGAAAGAATCATTGAGCAAATGGAAATTTTGGCAGATGACAATACTTTTTTAGCGCAATTAGAAATGGAAAATGATTTTGCGAAAACTTATCTTTTGTGTTTATTGTTACAAACTACAAACGCGTATTATATTGAACCGATGATTGCATCCGCAGATTTTTCTAAATTGGAATCTTTAATTAATTATAAAAAAGTAGGGCTAGAAATGAAAGATCAAAAGTTAGTAGAGTGGCTCAGATACAATCAGGAATTATTATTAGTAAGAGAACTTGATAATTTTAAAATCAAGGACGTAGCGTTAAATGTATTATTAAATACTTATGTTCAAAAAATGATTTGTGGAACAAGAATAATAGAATGTGAAAATTAAGGATTTAAGACATCCATAATTTTGAATCCTTAATTAGGGTGTTAAGGAAAATATCTTCGACATTTTAATTTCTCTTTCAACGCTGATGATTATGATTTTTATGATGCTCGTGAGACTTGTTTTTTATTTTCCAAAGGAAAATAAAGTTTCAAATATAGCGGGCATCATAAAAATCATAATCATCAGCGTTGAAAAAATCAAATCATAAAGTATTGAGTATCAATATTGAAGGCATCCATAATCTTGCATCCATAATCCATAATCAAATAGTAAGTATCTTTGGCTAAATCATTACGTCATAAAAAGACAGTTTAAATTTTTCACAAAAAAGAAAGATGTTGAAAAGAGAATTGCCTAATAAATTAGTTACTTCCGTAGAGCTTTTTAGAAAATATCATGGACATGATTTGGACTTGACAGTTCATTTTAATGTCTACGGAGAAGTATTGGGTTTTGAGAATGATTATTTCGATTTGCCAGAGGCGGCAAAAAAAATGACCTATGGAAATACTTTGCCACCTGAAATTAAAGCATTAGATATTTTCACCAAGGAGATAAAAATATTTTTGCCGATGATGGCAATGGAATTAACTGGAGATACTTTAATTCCAAATTGGTTGATTCCACTTCAATCAGCATTAGATGAATTAAAGAAGGAAGCGAAGGATGGATCTGTTTATGTGCCGAGTGATTATATTCAAGACGAGTGGACGAAGGTATTGTATGAATCGAGGGCGACAGAAAATTACCAGCGACTTTTTCCATTTTTTATAAAAGATGAAAAAGATCAGGGGAAGAAAATGAATAATCTTTTTTCGAATCTAGCTGCCATTCAAAATAAAACTTTGCGCGATGATTTGAAAAGAGGAGAAGAGCATGCAAATGTTTATTTTGTATTTAGTTTGTTACAGACAGCTGATGCGGATGCCGTAGAGCGAATTGCAAAACAAATGGACAGCACTGCTTCGAGTACATTGATTGATATTTCTGCTATTTTAAATAAAGAAATTTTGATGGAGAAAAGATTAGGGAAAGATATGATTCATCAATTGTTGAATTTGGTGAATGTGGAGAGTATCAAAAAAATGACAGAGAGTTATTCTAAAAACTTTAAAGATAAATTTAAAGTTAGCGATCCTGTTTTGATGGGCATGCTAAAAACTTATCTCTATAAAATGAGAGGCGGTGCTGAATTGCAAAAGTCGAAGAGTACCATGAATGATGTTTTTAGAGATTTCTATAATATTTTTAAACCGTACTAAAGGACGAGAGATGAAGAGGTGAATGTTGAATAGGTTTTTATTTTTATTTGTGGCTAAAGCCACTTTTTTGACGCTGCTTTTTTATGATTGTTATGAGTTTTTTATGTTGCCTTCAATATTTGATAACAAGTTAGAAGGCGACATAAATTTTTCATAAAAATCATAAAAAATCAGCGTCAAAAAAAAGCACATTTATGTGCAAAAAAATACTTACTCTAAACACTCTTCGTCCAAAATCAAAAAATATGAACAACTACCCAAAAGGTGCCGAGGCATTATTGATAGCGATACAAACACCTGCTCCCAAAGGTTATATGGGAATCCCAGTTTTAGTATGGGGAAAACCTGGTGTGGGAAAATCAAGTTTTCTAGAAGGAATGGCAACTGAAAAATTTTCAGTACTCACCTTGATCGCTTCCATTCATGATCCTACAGATTTTTCAGGATTACCGATTCATCATGAAGGAAAAGTAAAGTTTGCCATACCAGAATGGGTCGATCAATTTGCAGAAGATAAAGATGGATTATTGTTTTTGGATGAGTTGACGACAGCGCCTCCATCTGTTCAAGCAGCTTTGTTAAGAGTAGTGTTAGAAAGGAAAGTGGGTTTTCATCCTTTGCCCAAAAGTGTAAGGATTGTAGCTGCTGCGAATCCACCTGATATGATGACAGGAGGTTGGGAATTAACACCACCTTTGCGAAATCGTTTTGTACATATCCAATGGGAATTATCTCCTCAAGCATATATTGCGGCTTTGGAAAATGGTTTTCCAGAAGCAGAATTATATAACATTCCCGCCGATCAACATGCAGCATTATTGCCTTCTTGGAAATTAAAGATTGGTGCATTTCTAAAAATCAAACCTAGTTTGTTAGAGACTTCTCCAGAGGATGATATGTTTGCTTTTGCGAGTCCACGGTCTTGGGATTTTGTAGCAGCGTTGATGGCATCTTGCGAAATTTTAGGACAAGCACCTATACAAGGTCAGTCGCCTTCAAGGGCATGTATGACTTTGTTGAGAGGATGTATTGGAGAAGGTGCGGCTTTACCATTTTTGGAATTTTTGAAAAATTTAAAACTTCCTGATCCGAATAAAGTTTTAGATGGAGAAGTGAAAGTGGATACCAAGGGATTTAATGATAGTGAGTTATATGTGTTTTTTGGATCAGTGACCAATGTGATGACGCAACGGTATGAGCATCCTGAAATGTTATCTTCCACATATGTGTATTTCAATTTAATTAAAGAAATAAGTCAGGAAGGTCGGCGAGATTTAATTTACGCACATATTCGAAGAGCGGCAAAAGGAGGTTTGTTAATCGAAGGGATGAATGCTGCCAAACAAGCAGGAGATTCAGATAGAAAACAAATGAAACAAGCGATCAATGAATTATTTTCAGATGAGGCTTTGGTGAAATATATAAACGTTTTTGAAAATGACTAAGCAAGATGTAGATGAATTGTTACGGTTTTCGAGGGCTTATTGTGCGGAACGATTGCCTTGGTTTTCGCCTGTTATTTTTTCATGTAAAATTCATCAGACAGAGAAAGTACCTGTGGCTGCTATTGATGAAAATCTAAATATTTATTTTAATCCTAAAGCAGTTGAAGCGATTAAGAATTCGAGTAAAGATGACAAAGATGCTTTGGCGCAATTAGGGTTTTTGTGGATTCATGAAGTTAGTCATGTTTTAAGAGACCACGCTGATCGTGCAAAGGATATGAGTGTGCGACCTGATGTTTGGAATCTCGCAGCTGATTTGGAAATCAATGATAGTCATTGGCACGGACTGAGAGCGCCTTCGGCTTTCCCTGGACAGTTTCCAAGTCAGTATAAATTTCCCGAAGGAAAATTAGCAGAAGAATATTATGAACTGTTGGGAGGAGGTGAACCTGATAAAGATCCTAACAAGATAGTTGCAAATTCATCTGAAGACGAAAATGAGGGTGGAGAAAATAAAAGCCAAACATCTAGTCAACAAGAAGGTGGTGAAGGTCAAGAGGAAGATGAAGACCAAAATGGAAGCAATGGAGAGAGCGAAGATAGTGGGGGAGATCCTAAACACGATGAAGGAAGTGGCGTACATGGCGAACCTCGACCTTGGGAAGTCAGTGATCAAAATGAAGGTCAATCGTTAGATGAAATGGAAGTGGAACGCATCAGAAGAAGCGTTGCGCAAGAAATGAAATCGAGCAAAACGATGGGCAATATGCCTGGCAGTTGGGATAGATGGATTGATGATAAATTAGAACCTAAAGTTGATTGGCGAAAAAAAATACGACATCGAATGAGTGTGGCGATTGCTACGGGTATGGGCGCGAGAACGGATTTTTCATTTGCTCGACCGAGTAGGAGGCAGTCGATTTATCAACCGATTATTCCACCTGCGTTGACGGGTGATAGAAGTGCTAGGGTTGCGGTCGTCGTAGATACATCGGGTTCGATGGGAGCAAGTTTGTTGGCGCAATGTGTTGCTGAGGTGTGTAATGTTTTGGAAGTGTTTCAGGTGCCGGTGACGGTGATTCCATGTGATGCTAAAGCGTATGAACCGATTGAGATTGCGACGAGATCTGATTATTTAAAATTACAAAAACTACCGGGCGGCGGTGGTACGAATATGATTGTCGGAATTGATGCGGCTTTGAAATTGAAACCTGCACCTGATGCAATTTTGGTTTTGACAGATGGGTATACGCCTTATCCGCCGAAGCTTTTTAAGACTCCTGTGATGTTTGGCATCTTTCAATTTGATAGAAGAAATAAAGCGGCGCATCCGCCTTTGCCTTGGAGAAAAGATATGGTGGTGGATATTTGGTTGGAAGATTTTAAGTGATTATGGATTCAAGATTAAGGATTATGGATTTTCCGAAAATTTTGAGCGGGGTTTGTTTTTTTGTGGCTGAAGCCACTTTTTTTGACGCTGATTTTTTATGATTTTTATGAGTTTTTTATGTTGCCTTCAATATTTGATAACAAGTTAGAGAAGGCAACATAAATTTTCATAAAAATCATAAAAAATCAGCGTCAAAAAAAAAGCACATTTATGTGCAAAGAAATCATCTTCCATCATCTTCAAAATAGATGGCAATCCATAATCTTGAATCCATAATCCTAAATCGTTTTCAATACCAATATTGCCGTAAGACAAAATCAGCCTCATGAGAATTAATTCTTTTCAAAGATTGTACAGCGTGAAAACAAATTTCTTCATTTGTTTTAGTTTTTAATTCATTTGCTAACAATTCAATTACTTCTTTATTATTTTTGGTAAAACCAAGTGTTTCGATAGCACGAACTCTTACCCATTGGTGTTTGTCATTTTTGAAAATTCCGATGAGCATATTCACTACTTCTTCCTCCTTGACAAACGACCTCAATGATTTAATAGCTTCAATTCTTATCCAATGATTTTTATCTAATAAAGCATTAAAGATTGGTTGTTTGACTTTTTCAAAATCCATCTTGCCTAGGGCACGTCCTGCTAAAACTCTAAGGTCTATGATTCGATTCGTATCAGCAAAAATTGAAATAAATAGTTTTAAAGCATTTTGATGTTTAGATTTTTGTAGAACAGAAAGGATAGTAGAGGCTAACTTTTTATCACTCCAATTATTTTCTAAAGTTTCTAATAAAGGTTGTGTTGCAATATTGATTTCGTGGTCAAGAATACTAGGAATGTTTAGTAACAAATCTTCGTCTAACAAGTAATTTACAAATTGCATCGAAGTACCTGCTTCCTCAGTGAAATTATATCCTTTTGCAGTCATCAAATTTTTTACCCATTCGGAAGAGATGTAGTCATTTGGGGTTTTTTTGATTTCTTCTGGAAGATTTTTTTGTAATTTTTGTAAAACGATTTCGATTGGTTTTAACCATTTAGGGATTTTGTAGACTTCCCCCAAAGCGATTAATGGAATGATATATTTCAGATTGCCCAATCCTTTTTTTAAGTCTGTAATAGTTTTTTCTTTTTGATTTCCTAAGATTAATTTTTGAGCAATATCAGGTAGGTCGCTGACGTCATCTTCCAGTTCTAGTAATTCACCAAAGACGGTGAATTTTACATGATAGTAAAACGGCTTTCCATCTCGCTCTTGTTTGAGCGTAGCCGAATCAATCATGGAAGATGGCAGTTTTTTAAGCATTTAAGTATTAGCGTTTATCGAAGAATCGTTTTTTATAAAAATAACAAAAAAATAGGTTAGAAGTTTGTAATTTCTTTTTTTGTAAAAAAACATATATTTACAAAACTAGAAAAGGTAAATAGAGTATACTTTTAATGAGTTGAAAAATGATTTTTATTTTTGCAAACTTTAATTCGAGTTTTAAACACATAGCACACATGGTTTTTATTATAGGTTAAATTTTTCGTAGAAAAATTAAAAAACTATGTGTAAAAAAAATCACTATCACGTTTTACCTTATAAAACAAAATTAATTTTTTAAATCCATTTTAAAAATAAAGTCAAGATGGCAATATTACATTCCCTAGGAAACAACTTAGTGGACTCAAAAGAAGTAGCAGCAAAAAAAGGTGCATTGACTAAGTTTGATAAATCTGCTAAGGCAAAGAAAAAAGCAAAAGTTAATTTCCGATCAGGTAGTTTCACTACTAGAGGTTTGGATGATTCTGGTATTGTACAATTTACACCTATTGGAATTGGTAAGCCATTGAGTATGGAAATCGTGACCATCTATTCGGGAGATGCGCCGAAAAAATTCATGGGTGGAAAACCTGATTTGTTGGTGACGTCGGGCGCGAAGTATATTCATGCTCATGAGGCAACTCCCAAAGCGGTCAACCAATTGATTACGGATATAGAAAAAAGGACTATTTACGAACCTGAGGCATTCACTAAAGGTTGTCCAATTATTTATTATTCGCCAGCGGTGGAATCAGAAACTATTTTATGTTCCGTAGAATTAGTAGCTAATTCTTTTGACAAAAAAGGAGTGAAGCAATTGACTAATTTATTATCTGCTGCTGCGGGAACTCCAGTTTTTGCGCCTTCCTCTTCTTTGTTGATGACGGGTTCGGCGGTAGTGAGTTTAACTGGAAAAATAGGCGATGCAATTTTTGAAAGCAAACCCTTCTTAAAAGATAGTATTCCGATTCGTTTTAATACGCCAACGATGCGACCTTCTTTTGCTCGTACTTATGTAGTCTGTAATGACAAACATATTTCCGAATTAGAAGCCTATAAAGCAGTAACAAAATCAAGTACACTTGGAGGTGATAAAATCATTTTGGAGCATAAACAAAATGGAAAAGAATATCGAGGAAAAGCTCCTTATATGGTTATTGTTGTTGATGGAAAAGAAAAACCATTGTTAGAAGATTTTCAACCTCAATTAGCTTCTGCTGCGATGTTGAATAAATTCTACGGAAATGGTATGGAACAAGTAGGTACAAAATTGTTGAAAGAGGCGATGCAACTTTATAATGATAATCATTATCACAATGAAGCAAATGAACTAAAAGCAAGATTGAAAAAGATGGAACCAGGTTCGGATATTTTTGAATTGGAGTTGGCGAGGTTTAGAGCTTTTCAAAGAAATATAAAAAATAAAAAGTTTAAAGTTACAGCGTCAGGTATTCCGAAGAAAAAGAAATCTTAAAAGATTATGGATTCAAAATTATGGATTAAGGATGCCCTCTAACTTGTTCAAAATTGAGTGCAATCCTTAATCCATAATCTTGAATCCATAATCATTCTATTTCCCTTGCCCAATCGACGGGTCAATACTCAAAGCCTTTTGTCTCAACTGATTCGCTCTTTCCACCTGTCCATTCGCACCTAAAGCACTTGCCAAATTCCAAAGCACACTTGCATTTTCAGGTTCTAAGTTCGCCGCTTGTTCTAAATATTGAACTGCTTTCGCACCATTGCCTGTCATACCAGATGCAATACCTAAGAGGCGTAAAGTTTCTGGGTCATTAGCTTGGCGTTGGTTGGCAACCTCTAAATATTGAATTGCTTTGGAAGGATTCCCTTGTTTTTCACCAAAGAACCTTCCTGCACTTCGATAAGCGATGGTCATATTTTTAAAAGCTTCATCATAATCTGAATCTAGCTGAAGTGCATTTTTATAATACGCAATGGATTGATCAAATTGATTAATATATTGATGTGCATTTCCTAACAATAAGTATGCATTTTTGTAATTTGGATGGATTTTGACAGCTTGGTTGAGGTGTCCGATGGCTTCGTTTACCATATTCGTTCGAGCCGTTCCTTCAGACATGGGTGCTGCTTTTTCTAACAATGTACCACCGGCAGAGTTTCTCAACTTGGCACTATTAGAAGAAATTTCTACATCTTTTAGAAAAAGAACTTCATTGGATTTCCAATCTTGATTTCGACTAATTGTTTTGGCACTAAATAAAAATACAACAACGCCAGCTATACCTAAAACTGTGGTGAAATTACTAGGTTGTAATTTCTTTTTATTTTTGGCTAAATATTTTACTAAGCGATAACCCAACACTGCAATTACCAAACTAAATCCAACAGATGGCATAAAAGCAAAACGTTCTGCCATATTCGTTCCTACTGGAAATACAATGTTAGAAACAATCGAAAGTGTGATGATGTAAAATAAAATACCAAAAGCCAACGTATCTTTTTTCAACATACCAATCACTGCATAAGCGCCTAATCCTAAATACATAAACAAACTTAAAAGCACTCGCCAATCTCCAAAATTCATCACTCCAACATGGTAAGGATAATAATCATGCGTCAACGGATGTGGAAAAAACAATATTTTTACATATGCGCCAAGCGTGTAGAAAATCGTTGCCATTTTTTCACCACCTGAATAAGGAATATATTTCCCACCTTCTACTTTAAGATAAGGACAGTTCATCAACTCATTACAAACATCGCTTCCAAAGTCTGAACCTAGAATAGAAAATCGAATTCCTAAAAACGCAAAAGCAGCAATTCCAAAAGGAATCATCTGAGTTGCAATTTTTCCATAATCTGCTTTAGTGAAAAAATAATAAGCCAATGGAACAATTGCTAAAAAGGTAATTGCATTTTCCTTCGCCATCAATGCCAAAAAGAAAAGGACTCCTGCCCAAATGTGATGCTTACTATTTTTTTGATAATATGCTTTAAGTGAAAAATACAAGGCAGCCAAACTTCCTAGCAGTGTAACAATCTCATCACGTCCTTTTATATTAGCAACCACTTCGGTATGAATCGGATGTGCAATAAAAATAAAAGTAGCTACTAGTGAAACGAACAGCGCAAAATCTTCTCCTTTGACAGGTCGCAATAACATCAATAGTAATAAATACAGAACGACTCCCGTAAGTCCATACAAGAGTACTGTTATGAAATGCCCTATGAACTTAATAGCATTGCGTTTTCCTTTTTCTTCCATGGGGTCGAAGACGACCTTTCCATTTGCATCTTTTTTTTTCTTGGAAAAAAGTTGAACTTCCAAAGCATACATCACTAAAGTCAGTGGTCGATATCTACCTCCTGCGACTAGGTTGGCTTTTCCTTCTTTTTTGAAAAAACCAAAAAAGGTATCGTATTTCAAAATCCCTGGAATACCTTCGACGCCTTGTGTCGTAAACATATTGTCATAAATCACAATCGCATCATCCTGTGTATAATCATGAAACAACGTACCTGCATAAATCAAAAAACTGAAAGCCATGATGAGCCAACAATTCATTTTGGTATTATGAAAAAAGGAAGGTAACGCTGATTTTGATTTCGACGGGGGAGGAGTGGCTGACTTTGCAGACGGATTATTTATTTTTGATTTGTTCTTTTTTGCCATAGTCTTTTGATGTTCTAAATGGAAGTACAAAGTAAAGAAATAAATAAGTTTTTAGCTAGTAGAATTCCTTTAACTTTGATGTACAATAAAATAGGCATGACAATTTTTCCAAAAAAAATACAAACATTTGAAATACAGCGAAAAGGAATAGACATGAAGTCTTGGGTAAAAGATAAATTTAAAGATGGTAAGTATTTGCTATTAATCAATTACTCAGAGTTGGAGAATGAGAGATTTACCTTAGTAAGTGAAGGTAGTATTTCCAGATTTTATAAAGGGCACTATGCAGAAATCAAAGGAGAGATTAATGGAAATCAACTTATTTATGAAATTCGAATGTCAATGTCAGCAGAGTTGTTTTTATGGATTGGAGGAATAATAGTAATAATTTTTTCTATTGGTTTGGTAGAAGAAGGGAATTACATGATTCCGATAATATTATGGGGGGTATTCTTGTTTATGATTACTGTAATTTATTTTCTAGTAAGATATGAAGTCAAACATCTCGAAAAATTACTTCAAGAAGAAATGCGATTTACTTAACCTTCTCCGATAATTTTGTTTTGAACTAAAAAACTGATTATGCCTTTTTATTAGTAAAGACATAAATTTGGAAAAAGAATATTTCTTTTCAATAAAACTAAGGAATTATGTTGGGTAGAAGAAAAGATAAATTAAAGTACAGTTCTTTTGTTGGTCAAAAAAAGAATTAAGGAATTAAAATGAATTTAGCCAAAAGCATTGAGCGCGGGAGCAGGTCGATTCCTGCGGAGCAATAGGAATAGACTAGACTTTTTTGGTTCGTTTTTTTGGCAATGAAAAAAAT
>JAVCKV010135419.1:1937-18977 GCA_032274145.1 Herpochondria borealis | reverse complement strand
ATGAACAGACCAAATCCGGCAATCCTCGCACAACGCCGCAACGTTCAACTGGAGCCAACAACCCGAAATTGTTGTTGGGTTCCCCACTTGAAGACAGGTTTTTCCGCGAGTTATGTCGCTCCCGTACCCCTTCGTACTATTCCTACTCTCAGGTATGTCCCTGACACGTCGCTTTATTCAAAATACATCTAAAACAATAGGTTAACCTTGAAGGGCGTTTTCCTATTGACAGAAGAGCAGGTAGCTGAAGCTAAAGAACATCTGAAGATAGAGGATCGCAACGTCAATTCTGACCAGGAAAATATCCCGGATATTACGGAGGAACATATTCGGACTGCCTATTCAGATATTCCAAATGACTATTGGCAGCTCCGGAAACTAGGAGACGCGAGCGGGAAGGCTCTAAGGGTGACACATGAGGTAATACTGAGACCAAGATTCGGGAACACCGTGTATCGAGTCAATTTCCAAGTCGTTGAGCGGTTGTCATGCTCGGCTCTTCTTGTGACACACATAGGGAACCGGCAAGGGAGTAGTTTAATTAACCGGGGAAAATATTCTGCTCATCGGCCATGGCGATGGACGCAATCAATGGACCCAGAGAAGGGGCGTATCGAGGAGTCAGCAGCCAAGGTTCCGGATTGACGAGCACCAGCAGACAAGGAAAAGAAAGTACTTACCAGCATCCGCTTTTCCCAGCCAATAATACCACCACCGTAAGCTCAAGTAATAGCAATGTTTATCACGGGGCTGCAAGGTCTGGTGGTAACCGAACCGAAGCACGAGGTGGTTGAGCGGTACGGGGTACGAGTTATGGAATCCGCTCACTAAGTTGTTCCAGATCATCCGTCAACGGTTTTAGTCGGTACATTTTCTTCGGTGGAACGATCCCTCCCCACGGGAATTTTGGTGGCATAAATTCTCTCTACCCTCGCCCTCATATAGCTCCAAGAACGGTCGGTGTGGGAAATATGAAAGGCCTACTGCATCTCCCCGTCTCAACCAGTAGAAAATATCCCCAGTTTGCGACCCTAGAAAGAGAATGACACGCACTTGGTGATATCCATCATAATGGAAGCCTTTCAAATGGTAGAATCAGCCGCCAAGCAGGAAGGAGACCTCTTTAGGGTCACATAGGGATACTAGTGGGTGCTCAGGGGTCGCTTTAGGTAAATACACCGAAAAGGACGCGACGATTCGCGGCGATTCGGGCTTCCGCCTATTCTGTTCTATCTAATCGCTTCGCGCAGGGCTCTGCGCGACTAGCTTTATTTCCTTGGTCTTATTGCGTAGCGCACTTTTCTACGCGACCTCAGCAACACGTTTCTCATCACGTCGCGAAATGATCTGCGCGGCTCTCGCGACTCGAAAGTTGACGCACTGGGCTCCTGGTCTTATGATCCCGTTTCCGTACGTCGTGCAGTGATATTTTTGACCAGATCCGACAGGGAGATGGAGCTGTAGTGCTTTTCGCTTCTTTTTTCCTTTTTTAACCACGCTTGGCGTTATCGATTAGAAACCACGGGGTGCGGTGGTCTTATTTCTGTCTCAAAAAGAGTTATAAATAGCAGGCCAACTTTTATTCAATGCAATTTTGCCCGTGCAAATATTCTGGCCCCTAAGGGGGCTTCTGTTCGGGCGGTACAGTATTCAGATTGCTATTTTTGGTGTATAAATGGGGCTTATTTGAATGGATTCAAATCGGCTTAATTTTAGGTTGATAAATCCATGCCAAATTAAGGCTCTTATTTTAATGGATTTCTGCATTGCCGGTTGCCCGGTTCCATGGAATTAAAGCTAATTTGCAGCGGCGGTGCAAATTAAAAACAGGAGAATCGGACCTGACCAAGGCATCTTGGAATTATTTGCCTGCGAAGCGCGCGATTGTAGAAATTGGCCTTTCATGACCTGAAAGTCACACATGACTCGAACTTCTGAGCAAAAATTTCATACCCTTTCGCTTTTTTCCTGCACCTTGGCGCCCTGATACTCGATTTTCAGCCTTTATTCGTCTGTAATCCAGGAATACAGCAGCATTCCGAGCTACAGCGCTTGTTTGGGTAATCCATCCTGATATGGCCCTACAAGATGGCCCTCTGGGACAGTAACTTTGGACTATTTTTGCTTTCTTCTGTCGTATCGAGTTTGTTCTCAAGACCATCTTTTTTTTTATCCCCCAACCCTGTGGTTTTCTGCCGATACTCCGCTGTGTTACATCATCACACTCTTTATGCAGTGTATTTACATCTCCAATAATTTGTAAAAGTCGGCGCATAGCCTTTAAACGCCCCATTGCTTGCGTGATATCTTCGCCGGCCGTATAATGTAGATAGAGCATAAGCTTCATGTCTTTCAGTTGATCACACAACTAGTTTTTTCGTTGCTTCGATTATGTACCGGCTCCTTAACCTTTTAAAGAATTTTTTACACCGTCCAGGCGACTTTTTGCTTCCTTCAGCTTCTGACGCACCATGCAAATGAAAATCATCTCTTTCTTTACATCTGTCACCCTATTTCACTCTTTTTTAAGAATTTAACGGACATATTGAATGAGCTGCTTAAACTAGATGGGTGGATTATCCTATTTTACTAACTGTAGAATCCACATAGGCATAAGGAAGGACCCACTATGACAAGCGCATCCAGTGCCACGGTAATCCGTCGGATGCTGTGGTTCCTTTCTTTCGTCAAGCATATTATCCAAGTCGTTTTTTTGGATATTGCATGGGGAAACTTGGTTACTTTTCCGTCGGCACCTGCCAATCTAACTTAAAAAGACGCGCTTGTGGTGCTTATAGAACGCAAAATAGCAGCGAGCTCACCTGGCGGTGAGTTCGGCTAATGTGAAGAATCGCAGTTGCCAAAGATGTCTACACATGCCCACGAACATAGCCCACGATGAAGGCTTTGGTACTCGACAGGTTACTGCAAATTACTAAGGTTAGTGCACACCGCACAGTGCTCAGTGTAATACGTGCAAAGAAACTCAACCCGCTACTGTACGTACCAGTACAGTGACCATTCAAAGGGAAACCATCGCCTTGTCACTGACACGTGTCGACGGAAGTGGGAATAGAAATCAGCAAGGTTCAAAGGCCCCGCCGAACTCCTACACCGTGGATTCTCCTCGTTAGAGTAATCTACAAGTACTACCACTAGTACGAGGGGATAGTCTCTACTTCATCATGACTCAGGGAATGTAACCTGACTAAAGCTAGATAATTGGAACGAGGAAAGAGAGACCGGAGGGCTAGAAACTTCTTAACAACAACTTGTTGTGTCTTCAAGGTTAAATTGTTCACTTTCACTTGCAGATTGCAATCCATGGAACGTCATTTTTTGAAGAATTCAATTTTATACAATTTACATTGTTTTGCCGTATCC
This sequence comes from Herpochondria borealis, assembly GCA_032274145.1. Lineage (NCBI taxonomy): Eukaryota > Rhodophyta > Florideophyceae > Ceramiales > Ceramiaceae > Herpochondria > Herpochondria borealis. The sequence continues at coordinate 15,593 of JAVCKV010135419.1, read as the reverse complement.
TTCTCGTTGGTTCTAAAAGTAAGCCATATTTATCAAAAATATTTTAGAGCATGTATTTCAGACCTTTGCTTTAATTTGAAGGCATGGTAACGTTCACAACTGTGGCGCGCAGTCTACTCGAGCGTCATTTAACTGCCATGTTATGCTGTTCTAGCATGTGACTGATAACGGTCCGGTTATGCCGTTTATGGTTGACTATGCATTTAGCACGCTGGCACGGTAGAAATAGCGCGCGCTGAGCTAAAAGTTATAGCAACCTTCTTTTGGGTCCGAGTAAACTCCGAGGTAGGTACCCGCCTGGCACCGACAATGGTCGCTCGCGGAAAATGTTGTATAAATCTGTCAGGTTCCAAATGGCCCTTCAGTGGGGGTGGCTAAGCGTTAGTAAGACACTGAACGTCTGCTCTGGAAAATTGTAATGGAGATACAATGAGCCGGATTTACACCGAACATTGCGGATTAAGTAATCAGTATATTCAGTTGCACATTTGGAGGCCAAGGCTGCGCGTAAAACGTTTTATGCTATGAAAATGGAGATTTATTATGAATTTTATGAAATCACTAGTGGTTTGTCTAGGCTATTTAAGCTAGTATACGATACCTTGCTGAGATGTAGAATCATCGAATAGAACTGATCAACACGAGCAGTAAAGGAGAATCTCATTGGTGAGAAAAGGATCGACATCGACCGAAGAAGGGGTCTGACAAAATCAAAATGTTGCACTAGCTCTCAATCATCGAATGAATGATCTTCTCTGTGGTTTTGGCCGTCTAGATTTTTAGGAAGGATAAGAAGACTTCGATAAAAAGTTAAAACCGTCGGCTACTCCACAATCGAAGAAGAAAGAAATCGGAAAATAAAATTGTAAATCTTAATTTATCGCAATACTTTCATGAAATGCAATGATTTCATTTCAGGATAACTGTGCTGTTTCTCACGCGGGTTAATGAGTTACCATTGTATTTACAGTTTACTACTGACATATATAGTTGAACACATTGATCAGTATTTTGGGAACCACCGGCGAACATCGATGCTTTTACCCCTTTACAATTGTTCTCCGATAGCTCTTGCCCCTCATTCTCTTGAAGCCCAAAATTTTCATAGGTTGAAGAGAAGAACGAGATCCTTCAGATGGTCCAAAACGAAAAAGAATGGATACGTCAACGGTGAGATACGACCGCTTTTGTATTCCTGGTCAGTTTTTCGGGGGACCGTATTATACTCCTCAGCGAAATTCTATTATTTTGAATCACTTCTAGGCGTCGTCGTGTGCGGCAGCTTCAGAAGCATGCGTCTTGATTGATCAAAGATGTATCTCCCGATCGACGTTCTGCCACATGTAGCGACCCTGATTTTACAGTTTGAATGATAGAGCCGAAAGCAAAACTTATTGAACATGATTTTAGCGATCGGGAAGGTGCAGCGCTTTACACAAAGAACATAAAATTCGAGTACAGATCTGAGTTTCGAGTTTTGAGTGAAGAATACATGTATAAATCAAAACCAAGAGGAACCAAAAAGAGAATCTTAGACAAACTAATTCAAAGCAGAAATCATCCACTGCGTAATCTAACATCATAAATTTCTGCAATTTTTTGTTTTAGATTATTAATTGGCTAAACATTGTTGCTCCATGCCCGTATTTTCTGGATAAAAAAATTCTGTGTAGTTGCAAGCTCTGCTATGATCTGGAAACTTTTGGGTGTTTAAATATTTCTTGATAAAGAAGATTTTTTTCTAAATATTGCTGAAAATATGCACGGTGGTGAAACAATGACGTGTTAGGTCAATGGCAAAGTTGAATTTTCACTTTGTCAGGTAGAGGAGAGTTGGAAAAGGATATCCCTCACAATACAGCCAGGCAAGGAGTAGTTGGTCGTATCGCACTGCCTTCGAACTCCGTCGAGTTTGCTCCGGAGGAGTCCCCCTTTATAGTATTTAGAATCGCCGCTACAAAGCGGCCATACATTTAGGCGTCTACTTCTTTGACATAGGAGTCATACTGCAACTGTCAGCAGCAGTGAACATCCCAGAGGGTAAATGCTGAAAGTAGGAGGTCTTCGAAAAGCAGTGTCATGAGTGAAGAGAGTGCCTTCCACGCGAAATACGTTCCTACATGAACACTACAATGTGTAGTGGGGGAAGTTGATCAAACTTCTTAAGGCCAATCGTGAACCCTTCGTGATGGAAAATAACGCGAAGTACCCCTTCGAGCGCTACACAGCTGAAAGCGCCGCGGGGCGTTACAGCAATCAGTCGGCAAGGTTCTTTTATTTTGAAAATGTAAAATCAACCTGCTTGTTTTTTCATAAAGAGATCAACAACAATAAATCTAATCTTTCTGCTCCATTCCATACTTTTTACATAGGTGAATATTTAACCAAAAAGGAAGGTTCGAAATATTATGTTAGTCGTCTTGCGTTTCGAACAGCCATTTCGGACTGTAATATATGGTTATTGTTGGAAATTATGAAATACATAGTCAATCATATTGTTCATCAATAGTTAAAACGCGTTTATTCAATTGTGGGCTAGTACAATATGTTATCAAACTATGATAATCATCAACGTAACGTGCTATTCACATTATGATGTAGTAGTCTGCAATATGACAGTATTTGTATCCTATTGGAGAGAACCCTTTGCCTATAAAACGATCACCACACTTCAAAACACATGGAGCAAAAATTCTAATTCAGACGGGGGGCCTTGACGTATATTCGATTGCTCCCGCCACTCGGATAACCAGCCTCATAAGTTTCCCACTGAGGCACATGCAGCCGTTTCCAAAGCTTGTTTGTCCTCGCAGCATCAATCGTAGAACGCGCAACCCTTCTCAACAGTTTCAGCCGCTCACCAGCAGGGACCACCTGTCTAACCGCTGCGACTTTGGAAAAGTCAATTTCAAACGTCGTCGCCAAGTGCGGGTCCGGTACATTAAGGAGCCCAAACGGCGCTGTGATCAGCTGTCGCACCGTCGGGCGCGGGCACAGCGGTGGGAGGTTCTTGCTAAGCACTCCGAGGATGCTGAAGAACGGGATGAGGTTTGTGCGACTCGGTACCTCTTCCACAATCGTCACGTTCGAGAAAATGCCTTGAGCGCGCAGCGATGTCCTCAGCGCACGCTTGAGAATCGTCTTTTGCACAGCGGTCAGGGCATTCGGCTTATTTTGGCGGCATATTCGCGGAGAGGCCACAGTCTGCCGGGCTGTTCTTGTGGGTGGATTCACGATGCTGGAGGCGCTGCCCGGAAAGTTTACGGACACGCACGCAGCGATGAGAAGAACGAGAGCGAATGTTGACCGGCGAACCATTTTTTGAGATCGCAAAGACGTTGGAGGAAAGGATGTTTGAGTTGGTTTGTTATTCCGAAGAGGCAAGAGTTGAAAATAGGGGCCGTTCTCAGTCGCTCTATTTATGTTGATTCTGGGCTGTAATATTATCAGCGATTCGGTTGTCAGACGGCGTTGCGAGAGCTCCAACATCATGAGTTTTATGAGAAGTGAAAGACGAATAATTGGTATTTTTCACCACTGTCTACTAGACAGTAGGAGAAACGAAACAATCTCGTTGTCTGACTAAGAGAAAGTTACGGAAGAACCAGTAGCGGGACTTCTATCATCAGCAAGGAAACAAGGACCGGGAACGCGGGTGTCAAATTACGTCGTGCATGGTGTGCATAACGGGAGCGGCCGTTACCGTAGTCATTGCCATTGATGATGTAGTGAACTGGCAACGATGTGGTCCTTTCCGTTCTCGTCGAAAACTACGTGACAAGCGTAACGCGTAGCGAAAAAAGGATAACGTGGATTTAAAGTTTTAATATAATGAGTCATTGTCGAGAGTTTGAACCAACTGGTTTGAACACGACGTTACTAAACGCCAATGAGATTTTTCTGACATATTACGACAAGTCTGCGAAAATTGTTTGCCGCTCAATAGAGCGGGTACTATTAGTGATATATGGAAAACAGAGTTTTGGTGACGCCATATATCCGCACGAGTAACTTGTTGAAGATACAGGAAGGCAAATGTATGTGCTTCACATCTGCGCCTTTTTCAAAATGTACAAAGCCTCTGCAGTCATCGCTTCCAGCTTATTGACTGAAATGGTCAGGTATGCAGTACAAACATTCTTCAGATCCTATCAGGAGAAACTGATAGTCCATGTTCAGAAAGACAGGCTGGCAGTTGGTAGAAGAGATGAAGGAAGTAGATTTTCTTTCATAACAAAGCTCTTCTTCCAGTTGCGATTTATGAGATGAACATATATTTGGGGTGTGGCGTGAATAAATAAGATTGTAGACTTTTCGGTCCCTAAGACATAATGAAACAAGGACATGAGAATGTCTGTGGACAGGCAATGAGCGTTGATGTAATTTTTGGCAGGAAACAATTTTTCTAACCCGTCAGAAAACCACATTTACACAATATTCCTTTTTTGCTGAGTAACGGAATGTCGGATTTCAAAAAGAACCTAGGTATTACAGGATACCAGTTCTAAGAAGAAGTCTGGTTTTTTCACATGGAAAAGCGCGCTTTCGATTCGAAGAGCACATGAGAAAGGGTTTTTCAACATGTTTCATCCCCTTACTACATTGGCGCTCTTGTTTATAGTTCTTGCAGAGCCAAAGGGGCTCACATAATTTCATCCACAACAGTTTTTTGAAAACTTTCTCAACTTTTCGCATTCTATGAAATTGGCAAAGACGTATAGGGATGCATTATTAGTTGAATGAATGGAAAAACCTGTGTGAAAAACATACACATATTCGAATCTGATGAGTGCAGTTGCATTCACTAAATCATCCTTTGAAATTGTTTTGAACCCCATATTGTTGTAGTAAGCGCGGGGTACTGAATCTTTCTTGTCGAACAACTCGTTTGTACAAATAGGAGCTCATCCAAAACGCAATGGCTGGTTCATCACATCCCAAATTTCCTTTATATATTCCAAACATTTTCATTTTTTAGAGGCAGTGCTTAAATCTGTAAGTACAGCAAATTCTTTGAACAAAATAGAAAATAAATTCCTCGCCCCCTTTTTCGTGCAAATATGTGCTCGACTGATGTTTGCCGTTGTCGCCGCTGTTGACGCTCGACTTTTTTCACTCCATAATTTTGAATGAGTACATAGTGTTTTGCTCGAAGGAATAAAGATCAATTTTTATTATGGAATAATTGGATTATCGGCTTAATAATGTTGCCGATTAAATTGAATCGCCATTTATGTAACGGTGGATACTGTTATGCAGAAATACCGTAAATAATTTATCACTGCACTAGGTGTTTCTTTGAATCACGGGTTTTGCTTCATTTTGAATTTTTTATCATTGTCGTGACTAAATTCATGCAAGAATATGCCACGAAGCGGTTTACTGGCTGCTAGTGTGTACATTATAAAAAAACGAAAAAATGAGAATTCGTTTAAATAAAACTAAAATTAAATGCAGCATATTTAAAACTAGGTAGATTCGATTTTAAACGTATGTTTGTTGTTACTTTATTGCAAGAAAATTTCAATTTCAAAAACGAATCGATATGAAAATAAAAAATGGATTTTAATTAGATACAAATATCGCAGTATTTCAAAACTAATTGATGGTCCATATTAAGACGAATGGAAAATATATATATTTTTCCAACAATTGATAATACTAAAATAATAATGTGGAATTATCAGTTGAAATGAAAAACTTAATATTATTATTTCATTTTATGACATATTGCTTTTGTGTTTTTCATTCATTTACCACTTTATCATTCCACATTTTTAGGTTTTCAAATTTCAAATTTGACTAGAGCAATTTGAGTACTCTTAGATTCGAAATGGAGAAAAGCGGCTGCAAGAATAGGCGTACTGGCTGTTCAACTTCTACTCCATTTTTCAATTGTTTGCGTAACTTATAATAGAAGAATTGAGTAGTGCAGGACATTGCTGCTTCTATCTAGATTTATCTTACGAGTGTGGATTGCGAAAGCGAATGGAGCCCACCTGTTTTCAAAAAGACTGTTTTTCGTTTTTCCAGAGTAACTCGGCAGTTGTATTTTCATTCTGATATACACCGTGATGACATACGTATGTAGATATGATTGGAAAACTTTTTTCAACAACGTCGATCTAGAAATGAAGTTCTTGAATTTACATAGGTATCCCGTACGAGTTTGGTGCTCCCATGATTTGTAAAGTACAAACTTTAAATATATCGTAGAGCGACACGACAGGCGCACCTTTGGAGATAATATCTATATATCAATAATATTATTATGAACGAGCCCTTGTGTGAGAGCTGGGGTTATCCTCTGTGCAAGGGGTACGGAAAAAGTGGTGGTAAAACTGCTAAAATTCAAGAGTTTATGCCAGAATTTCGACCCAATTTTGTGTGAAAAAAGCAACGAATGTGTAACTGGAAAATTAGCTATTAATTTTATGGGGTACCCATTTGGGAAAGGCCACTCTTCAGAGCCACAAAATTTGTGAAAGTAACGCCCTTTTCTCCTTTACCCCTCTTCCCTATTTCCCGACTCGCTCTATGAACTCTTCTCCGCCCGCGCCTGCAAGATATCGTGGAGCTCTTCCACAGCGTCATGGAACGCTAGCTCCGCATGCGCTACCCGTCGCTCGGCCCTCACAACCATGCCCCTCACGCGCGAGACGCGGCTCTCCCGGCGTGCCATCTCGGCCTCGAACCGGTCGCAAGCCTCTCCGTCCTCATCGTCCGACATGTCAAGCACGACCACGCGTTTCGCAGACCGGGCCGCCGCGCGCACGGCCTGCGTCGCAAGCGCGTCGCGAAATGCCCGCGCGTCTTCTGCCTCGAGTCGCGCCCGCTCCACACCATTCACTGCCTCGACGACATCGACTTCGTCCCTTCCGTGGCACGCAGCCACGCCCTCCGCGCAGACCATGCGTGATAACACGTCTGCCGGCACGCCTTGCCGGACGTCATGCGTCTTCTCCGCCTCGAGCGGGTACCGCGCCACTACGCGAACGAATTTGCAAGCATCGAGTGCCACAGTAAATAGTTTCACCTCCTCGCTAAGAAACCGTTCAGAAGCTACCAACCTCGCTGCATCATCCACCAGCCCTTTCGAAGGATCCGACACGCACGAAGCGGTCTTGTTCTCTCCCTCGCTGTCCGACCCGCCGGTCACGAGCTCCAAGGCAGGTTCCTTCTTCCCACGCTCGACAAGGAGCAACACCTCCACAGCACAGGTCTCGCAGTTCCGCAACGCCATCTCCACGACGCGCTCGTGCCGCGTTTGTACCACCAGATTAAACCCCTCGACTCTGTCGACGTGCACGCATCGGCGGCACACGCGTTTCACGACCGACGCTTCGACGGCAGATTCCGCTGCGAGGCGTAGCAGCGTGACACGCCCGACAGGTACAACGTGTGTTTCGGCCTGTGAGACTCGCTCTGTCGTGCCGCATGAAATCGACCAGAATCCCTCTTCAATGGGAGTGTTTGACGTGTTGCGTAGCTGCAGCACACGGGCCGCCACATCCGTCGAGTAGCCTGGCACGAACACAGCGGCGTGCATGAACGACAGCTCCACGGCCTGTGCCTGCAGCCCTGCAATCAGCAGCTCGCCCGGCTGGAGCGAGACCGCCGCGTCCAAGCAAATGTCGAGTGGTGGTAGTCGCTCGCAGTGCGCCAGTGTCCGAGGCAACCACGTAAGGAACTTGACCTTGAACGTCTCACTGTCGAAAAACTTATCTGACTCACCGGCGCTGTCAACATGACTCAACCGGTCGCTGCGCGGAGCGCACATCGCACTGTCAGGCGAGCTGTAGTTGATTTCATCCCCGTCGGAGGAGGAATGTGCGCCCGCGTATGAGTCGCTTTGCGCGGCGCTCATTTCGGAATGTTCCACGGACCCTGGGCTGTCGCAGCATGCGCGAGAAATCCGGTCGCCTCGCCCCCTGTTGCGCGGCGTCCGGACTGATGGTTGGTAGTGGAGAATGGAGTTATAGCGTAGGCCGCCGTCGATAAAATGAACCGTGGCGTTGCGTAGCGGAAACGGAAGCGGGTTGACGAACCGCACGGAGCTGTACGCGACAGACGGCACGGGCGCCGTGAGCGGCGCTGCGTCGGCCGGGCGGATCACCCCGGCATCGAGTGTGTAGAAGACGTCGTAAAGCGGCTGCCTCAGCCGCGACACGACGTACGACGCTGTGAGCACGCCATCGCCCTTCCCATGCGTCTGCACGAGGACGAGAAAGGCGCGATCCGCCGCAGGCGCGCCCTGTTCGACGGCCGGGCGCGTGTGAAAGGGTAAAACAGCGTGCCCATCCCTGTACTCGTAAGTCACGGGGCGCGGCGTGCTCATTAGGTCCGTAACTCGGAGCGGCACTTGCAACGGCGCACGTGCCGAGATCCGCTCGCTTTTGTCCACGAAGACCGTCGGCTGCGAACCGCCGCGCGTGTCGCCCACACGAAGGTGGAAGAGATTCTGCAGATCGCGCAGATCGTGCCGGAAAGGCGGCGCGGCAGGCACGGGCAGAAGGAAACGTTGTTTTCCATTCACGTGCGCGCGAAAATGCACGGTCACGCACCCGCGGCGGTGCACGTCCAGACGCGTTGGTGAGAGTGTGATGGGGGGCGCTTGCATCCTTGTTTTGTTCACATGTGTGGTGGGGAGGGAGAAGGAAGACGTTGCAGGGTGAACACGGAGATGATGATGTGCAACGAGGCACGTTTCAAGAGCTCGGCAACGTTTGTGTGTCACGCAAGTGGGTCGAAAATGTAGTCCCGTGTCGAAAATTGCATTCGACAGGCATGGGATTTAACAGTTTACAGTGTGCTTTTCAGTGTCGAAAACACTGCCTGTGTATTCAGCTGAGACCAATACGTGTACCCGATTACATCTACCGTAGTGTCATGATACTGTAAGGTACATAGTCCCGTTCATCCGAGCGTGCGCCGTGGAACGTCCCTCCAAAGTCCGCACCTTTAAAAACCTATTACTCGGCACACTCAAGGTCTAGTGAAATGCACGGAGCCTCTTGAATCGCCTCCCAGCGCAAAATGTCGAGACGGGACGACAATTCCCCGTCACTTTCGGTGCGTGCGCAGAAGGCGCCTAGATTTCTTTCAAAGCATTCAGATTATTGTTGACCGACAAAATTCCGCCGAAAAAGTCTGCCTGGATGAATGGCACCGTTTCCACTTTGTCTCACGCATAAGAATTACCGATACCTGACCGAAACTTGTTACGTGCTTTGTGGTGTCGTGTTTGGTCCTCGACACACACACCGCGCTACCTGAGCCAACCGCCGAGGAAGTACAAGTCGGAGACGAACGCCAGACGGTTCGAACTGACGTAAGCATAGGTACATACAGACGACATGAAGAGCGCGAGAGCGTGCCTTATCCACACATTCTGCCCGTGCTGGCTGAATAATCGGTCACAGTTCACCTTGTTCACGTCTAAAGATGGGTGCTCCGCACGGACTTTCCTGTTAAAAGGCCGCAGATTCCCCGCCAGCACTGCGCACAAGCTGCTCATTGTACGAAGCGCGAAAGGATTAGTTTTTCGCCAAGCGGACAGCTCCCTGTCGATGAGCTGCCCCGTCTCTTCCGCCGATTTACCAGGCCTTTTTTTTCAACATAAACTCGAGGGAAAAGAGATAAGCAAAACGCTGCAATATGGCGAGTGCAGAGATTTTTCTGACGTTTGATGTTCTCATACCACATCGAAAAGAGTTAAAATATGCAACGATGTGGATACTTATGCTGTGATTGAATAGGTTGCGTGTAGAGTGCCTTTCAGGATCCCGAGAGAAGTAATTGGTAGAGGCCCTCCATACAACACCAACAAGCTCCTGGCGGTCTCCACCGACTGCTTCCATATGCATAGACCCGTGTGCCTGTTCATATATGACTACTTTGTGCGTGGAGCATTATACCACTATGCAGAATGACCGTTTCGTTGATATCAGCAACTGACCCAAGTCACCATCACCATCACAATACCTGTACTGCGTCGTCATCACGCCGCGCTGTAGACTTCTCCTTTCTTGTGGAATAAGTGTACAGACTCAAGACCAGTGAAAAGCCCTTTCTTTTATGTCCAAGCCATCAAAATATTATGCCGACGAACGTCACCGTCTTACAAGTCTCGTGCAGCTTGGATTTGACAAGGCATGCTTACTCGCACGTTAGCTTAAGGAAAAGAACGTGGTGCCGTTGTGTACGAGTTTTTAGGGGCAACTCCCGCATGGTGAGAACACTTTGTTCGTTGACAGGTCAGGTGAAACGCGTCCCCGTCTACACTCCGAGTTTTGTCTATAAAATTAGAACGCGACGCGACACTGCGACACAGACCTCTGGACTATTCAATGCCAATCAGCCTCTCCTGTGACTCATCTCTCCGCAGAACCTCATCAAATACTTTCTCACCTTATTGACCCAAGGTATTATTGGCGTAGGAAATGGGCTTCTCGATCGAAGTAGGTCAAGTCACAAAGTTTGACCTGGTCTGGAACGACGGTGGATCGGACGGGAATCGCGACGGTTCCTTCTTTCGGCCCATTCCGGCCCCAGGTCACCACATTCTCGGAGATCTTGCGTCTTCAGGTCACAACAGCCCCGCTCCGACTCGCAGATTTCTCTCTGTTCGTGGACTTCGGTCGGACGCGTTGCGCCACCCTGTGCGCTTTGACCTGATTTGGGTCGATCGTGGGTCAGGCGCCAACCGCGACGGATCCTTCTGGCGACCGATACCACCGCAAGGCTACAAGGCTCTGGGAATTGTTTGTCAGAATGGGTACAGCTCGCCTCCTCTTCACACCGTAGTTTGTGTTAAGGAACAGTATGTCTTGCGCGGTGAAGTCTCAACCAGTCCGTGGGATGATCGCGGAACAGGTGCTGATAGGGATTTTGCCGCGTGGGACATCACTTCCAGGAATGAGCTGGCAGTTATATGCAACACGTTTACGGGTGAGGCCTACCATCAGCGTCCCGGGAATAGTCCTGAGGCCTACGTTCTAAGCATGGACTACGTCTCTGTTCCAAAGCCTGTACAGCCGCTCGTTAGGAGTGTTAACTATCCTTCAGCATACGAAGTGATATCATTCGAGAAGAACGGACATCCTCTTGATTATCACAGTATCTTCGGGGTCAGAACTCAGCACGCACAGGATATGGTTCGCCTCGAGGACGACGAACAGGGCAATCAGTATTACATGGGTACGTTCTCTCAGAACTGTTCCGACCATGAAGGGGGGCTTGTGTTCGTTGCGTGTAAGTTCAAGAACGGGTCGGCCAAGGTAATCTGGAGCGATGAATTGAACAATCGAAACCTTGCAGGCGGGTACAACCATCCCGGAGACCTCAGGCGTTTTGGCAATATCGTCCTTATCGCTGGACAGAACTGGTACGAGAAACACTCACAAAACATACCGTTCGCTGACAGGTTCAACCGCGGAAACGGAGGGCAGAGCATTCTGTTCTACGACGTTTCCAACCCAGGTCGTCCAACGTTTACTGGACGGTTGCGCTCGTTTCTGCACAACGGCCACTGGGTGGAGTTGAACACGGATATCGACTCGATTTGTGTCGATGGTGACCCCAACTACTACTACATCAATTTCAACGGCCTGTCTGGAGTTCCTGGTTTGACATGCCGTGCAAAGTTCCTCTCCGCAAACGCCATGTGGACGTCGATCGGAAGTGTGAACTTGAACAGCCCATCCAATCTCCGCACGAACCGAGGCTCTGTCTGGGCGCGAGCCGCTGGGCCCAATTCAATTGACACGCAATTTACGAATGGAACTCCGCCGCCGACTCCACTTCGTTCTTTCGCAATGCCGCCAACAAGGTTTGGGAAGGGTACTACGTTCTCTGTGAGTACTCTCCAGGACGGTCGCACTTCTGTTGTTCGTCTTAATGTCGAATCCGACAGTGGCGCCGTTATTGAGGAAGTTGCGTCAACCTAAAACCCATCTCGCATGGCATGGAAACACGGCTTCAAGCTATGGGAAAGGCTTATGCTTGTGTCCCTGATCGACTGATCTACTTTTTTAGATTCACTACCATCGTTTGCGGTTCAGTCACGGATAGCGGGACAATATACCGGTAAACTTGAGTTGTAAATGATTTTATAAATTTGAAATTTAAAGATCTGTTAGATTTAAGTTTAAATTTAACTTGAATAAATGTCAAATATTCCAACTTATTAACGATAAAGTGCCTTGCTAATTTAGCAACTAACTTAATCAGAATTTTGTGATCATTGCGTTAGACCAAAAAAAAAGTTTCATCACTTTGCCATCGTCGGTAACTTCCACTGCCCAGAACTGTTCTTCAAGACGACGTACATGAAGCGGAGTACCACACCAAAAAGAAACCAAATTTTAATTCTATCGACCGTTAATCAGCAGGAATTTTGTATTTCATGATATCCCGAAATTTCTTTGTTGCGCAAACGACAAAATAATATTATGGAACTGTTTAGCGTGATAGTTAGATAGTTACAGTATCAAGCTAAAAAGATACGCTATTTCAAAAATGCCATTGGTAACCTCCATGGAAAAAAGACATTGTGATCTTTAAATCTTCATTCTCCTTCTAGTATTTTACAACTGAAATATTTGTTTTTCATTAAATGTATACCACTACAACATGGAACCAAAACCAAGCGAGTTATTTGCGCCATTTAGAAAACTTAAATAAAAATGTGGTTCATAATTTAATATACAATATGAGTTTCGCGCATCAGGGTTTGTCCCATCACTGATGTCCCGTATATGAATAAACTATGGTAGATAAGAATTACGACAACTATGAAGCAAGAGCATGGAACGGACTTGTAATACTCGTTAAAAAGGACATGCATAAAAGAAGAAGCGTATCCCTTTTAAAACGATGCTACAGCAGAGGGGGGTCAGGCACAAAAACCCACGAGAGGTCCCTTACAACTTGGCTTATTTTCGTTTGATCAAACGAGTGAAAACGACAACTGCACCTGCTGCCAGTTTTCGAAATCTGCATAGTTTAAGCATTATCTAAATTTAAAATAATGTTTCAGAACTATTTTGTGGAAGAATATAGTAAAATTTAATTATATTTGCGTGAACGATACGTCAGATAAAAATATAAAATACGACTCTGCAATCACAATTTCACATACATTTATGTAACCAAGTGCGAAGTAAGAAAATAAACAAATAGCTAATAGCTACATTGCAATTTCAACAACTTCAAAAAAAAACCTCAATTAAAGTAGATTGCATGCACAACATTAAAAAAAATCTATCATTTTGCAAAATATGCACTGCATGCTATGTACAAAGTCTTTGACAAAGCAGGAACAGCGGGATAAACCTTGACATGGGTACCGACGTTTATCCAACTGGTCCTCATTGGGCTGACGTTGACTTGATCAGTTTCTGGTATCAACGAAACTGCCATTGTGCATACTATGCACTATGTACAAAGTCTTTGGCCAAGAACGACCAGCGATGTAAACGTCTACGTGGGGTTAGACCAACTTTTAAGACAAAGTAAAGCGTGTGGGCAAAACCTACGGTTTGACGTTTAAATAAATTCGGAACGACTTTCACGCTCTCGAGAGAAGTAATTGGTAGAGGCCCTCCATACAACACCAACAAGCTCCTGGCGGTCTCCACCGACTGCTTCCATATG
>JAVCKV010135308.1:0-18985 GCA_032274145.1 Herpochondria borealis | reverse complement strand
GTCGCCCTATAACTCGACGCAGCAAATGCTCGCATTGGAGAACTTGAAGGCGAAGTCAACAGCGCCCACGCCCAGGTCTCGGGATTCGCAAACCTCGAAACCGAAGCCAGCCAAATCCGAGGCGACCTCGAAGGCTCCCAAAACCGCATCGCTGAACTCGAAGGCGAACTGGCAATCGCTGCTGGAAGTGCAGCCGAAATTGGCCAACTCCGCATCGAACTCACCGAACGCGACCGTCGCATCGCAGCGATGGAAAGCACACAGGCCGACCTGCAGGGTGTTGTTGCCAACCGCGATTCGATCGCAGCGGAACGAGACTCGGCTCGAATCGAGCTCGATGATGCACGCAGCCAACTCGATGGGTTCCGTAACGAACGGGACTCCGCCCGAACGGACCTCGAACGTCTGAGCGGCGAACTGGGCTCACTACGGGGCGAACTCAACGAAGCCCAGAACTCTGGGCCCACCGACGAGGAACTCGCTGCACTTCAGGAAACCGTTGGCCGACGCGACACAACAATCGCTGAACTGCGGGCATCTCTGAAGCAGCAAGAACAAGCCGCTAATGAACTGCCCGAACCACTCCGACGAGCAGCCTCTTGGCACACCGGAGCATGGAAGTCTGGCCAAACCAAGCTCGGTACCGACGGCAGCGACCACACCGATGACCTCAAAGAGATCAGTGGAATCGGACCACAAATGGAACAGCTCCTGAACAGCTTCGGCATCATCTCGTGGGAGCAGCTCGCTGCACTCGACGCTGATGGAGTCGCCAAGGTCGACGGTGCGTTGGAAGACTTCCCTGGGCGCATCGAGCGCGACGAATGGGTACAACAAGCTCAAGCGATCATGGCCGCTGGCCACCAGCCGGTCGAACGGGCACCGAAGCCACGACCAAAGCCGTCGTGGCAAAAGGGCGTAACCAAGCTCGGCACTCCGGGCGCTGGCCACAGCGATGACCTCAAGGTCATCAACGGCATCGGTCCCAAGATGGAAGGACTCCTCAACGGTTTCGGTATCAAGTCGTGGGAGCAGCTCGCAGCACTTCGCAAGACCGAGGTTGTTTCGGTCAACGAAGCACTCGATTTCTTCCCTGGTCGCATCGAACGTGACGAGTGGGTTTCACAGGCCAAGGAGCTCGTGAAGGAATTCCCGCAGGATAAGGTTCGCCCAACCCGTGAGACCTATCTCAACCGGTCAAAGGACGACGATCCCTTCAACTAAAACTCCTTCACCCGCCCCGCTAACTAGGGCCAGTGGCTAGAGCAATGAAGTGAGTAGCGGCTCGGTCGCAGTACGGACATCACACATCGGTAACGTTGGGTATGTCTCGCCCTGCGCCGAGCCGCACTGCGTTTTCACCGCAGCTGCGGTGGTTTGTATTATCTGCCTGTTGCCTGCTCTTGTTTGTGGCCTGCTCGGGCAACGATCCAGCCGTGCGTCCAGCTGCCGACACAGCCAACGAACAGCTCGCATCAAGCACTACATCGCTGCTGCCTGCCGATGGCAACTTGCTCACACCGAACCTCTCGGAACCACGCACCGACGAATCTGCTGAGCGCATCGCACTTGGCGAGCTCGCTGGCCAAATCGTGAGCCGGACGACCAACGGTGACCTCGTGATCACCGCCCCCGACGGCAGCAACAGCAGCACTCTCGCCTCAGGCGCTACGTCTCGCACTACACAACCAACCTGGTCCAACAGCGGCGACCGCGTTGTCTGGAGCACACAAGACACCAACAGCGCTCAGCTCGTTGTCGCCAGCGTTGGTGGTCTCGCCAGTGGCAGCGACACTCCCCCGTCGACGATCACCGCCGAGATGGACACACCGGTGTTCTACATGGCGTGGTCGCCGAACGACACGTGGATTGCCGGGCTTCGACAAGGACCAGCCGGAATCGAGCTCATCATCATCGACGCCGAAACTGCTGACGTTCGAGTCGTTGGGCCCGGACAACCCTTCTTCTCCGATTGGATCGACGACAACACACTTCTTGCCGCGATCGGAGGTGTTGTTCTCGCCGACATCAGCGCCGACGGGTCCGGAGTCGAACAGCGAAACATCACACAACCACTCGGCGCCTTCCAGGCACCAGCAGCGCTCCCAAACAGCGATGCCATCGTTGCCTTCGACAACGGCCTGGGCGCGTCTGGAGACCGAGAGAACGTCGTGAGCCGCCTGGCAGGAACGTCGGCTACTGCGCTAGGTGTTGCGAACGGTCCAGTTCTGATGTCGGTGAATCCGGAAGGAACAAGGGTTGCCGTGTTGGTCGCCGGCGATCCAACACAAGGCGAGGTCATCAGCTTCCAGCAAGCACTATCTCCAGAGCTGCCCGTTGGCCGGGTCTCCATTATCGATCTCACGACCGGCGAGGTGGACGTTCGACCCGAAACACAAATTGCGGCGCTCAACTGGAGTCCCGACGGCCAGACCCTCGCACTCCTACAACTCGGCGACAGTGCAGCAACATGGCTCTTCGTCACCAATGAAACCGTCATCGAAGGCACACCGTTCATCCCAAGCCAAGAACTCGCCTCCGCCTACCTTCCGTTCTCGGACCAATACGAACGCTCGTCGACGTGGTGGTCACCCGATAGTTTGGCGTTCGTACTGGCGGGCGTCGTCGACGGGGAGGCCGGCATCTGGGTTGACCGAATCGACGACGACGCACCAGCGGTGCGCATCGGCAGTGGAGACATAGCGTTCTGGTCGCCCAAATGACACCACTCAGCCAAGATCCACGATCGCCAAGAGGAACCCATGACACTTAACGATGGCCTTTGGCAGGCACTGACCGCCGTCCACGCCGCAGCAACGTGGTGGCTGGTCGGACTCATCTGGACAATCCAGATCGTCCACTACCCCAGCTTCGATTCGATCGACAAGGTTGGGTACGTCGACTTTCAAGAACGCCACATGCAGGCAATGGGCCGACTCATTGGATTTCCGTGGCTGATCGAGGGCTTGTGCGTCCTTGCCCTCTTTGTGTTTGCCCCCGACAACACCACACGAGTCATCGCTGCACTCGGCGGCCTTTTGGAACTCGTGGTCATTGTTGTGACGATCAACAAATCGATCCCAGCGCACGAGGCGCTGCAGACCGGCTATGTGGCCAACGCTCACCAAACCCTGGTCAACACCAACTGGTGGCGCACCATTGCCTGGTCATTGCGTGGCGTCTTGGCCCTCGTTGTGCTGCTGCGTTAGCCCGACAGGCACCCGCCTGGCTTAAAGCGCTGGATCGTCACATCCGTCGAAACCACCAGTGCCGCTGGAGGAATCGTCGGTGAAATCTTCGAGGAATCCAGAACCGCTATCGCTCGTGCGATCCCAACGCATCAGACCCTCAGCGATTGCTCGCCCATGGGACCACTGCACATCGTTATCAACAAACAAGCGGGCTTCTGAAGCGTTCGAGAGATACCCCGCTTCGGTAATGATCGACACGATTCCCGGCGTGTACCGGTGGATGCCGTACAGGTCGGCACCCTCGCTGTTCAACCGAGCCGACACACCGTTACGCCACGTACCCACCCATTCGGCGTCATAGCGAGAGAGGCGCTCGGTGACCTCTTCAAAGAGGATCCCGCCGAGCCGGCGAGATTCGGGGTTGCCCGCATCAACAAACATTTCGGTACCAGGCACCGATTGCACCCGAGTTGCTCCACCGTTGTGATGTACGGAAACAAACGCTTTTGGATTCAGAGCGTTCGCAATCTCGGCCCGTGACTTCAACGGAATTCTGACATCGGTGCGACGGGTCAACAGGACGCTGTACCCAGCCTCTTCGAGATACCACTCAACAATCTCTGCAACACGAAGGTTGAGCGCCTTTTCCGTGGCACCGTTAGGCCCAACAGCGCCGCCCTCAGATCCGCCGTGACCGGGGTCGATAACAAAGTCAACAGAAGCGACTCGTTCGCCGTCAAACAGGGTCACTTCATTGCCACATGGGGTGAGTGCACGCCAACCGCCCGAGCTGCCTCGACCAATGACCGGCAACACAATGCCACGCTCGCTAATGATGACACCTTCGTCGCTATCGACCGACTCCGCGGTGGTTGTTGGGGTCGGCGCGCTCGTGGTCGTTGGCGCTGTTGTTGTCGTTGGCGCTTCCGTTGTTGTCGGCGCTGTTGTTGTCGTCGTAGAAATCGTGGTCGTTGTTGTCGAACTCGTTGTTGTCGACTCGACCGAATCTTCGTCCGCCTCGATCGAGAAACTCCGGGCATTGTTGAGGTCCGCTGTGGGATCCTCTGTATTTGTGACGGCTTCGTCCTCGTCAGCGAGGGCAAGCTCGACCGATCCAAGCACGTTGGTCGGCGGCGTAGCCGTTGCTGCCGGGGAATCTTCGGGGCTCATCATCTGGCGAGGGTTTGCGTCCGCACCATCGACAATTGCGCTCCGATCACCAGCGCTTTGGGCGACCAACACCGCATGGGGGCCACCAATTGGTGGCAGGGCCAACAGCGCAGTGATTGCACACAACGTGCACACGGCTGCAGTAAAGATGTAACGCACGGGACCTCCGCGCCTTTCGTGGGCGCAAAACAACAAAATCAGGGATGGCCCCGCTCCGTGGTTGAAATACTAGGAGAGGTCACGCGGTCATGTGTGGACCACGGCAAAACCTTATGCGTAGAGCGGGTTTCTACGCCCCGGAACCGCGCGTCGAATCCCACGCCGATCCGTCGTTATTGCGAGAATGAGGTTCAGGCGGTGCGGGCGCACCTTCGAGCTCCGCGTCGATGACATCGAGCTTCCAGCGCGCCTTTGCAATCTCGATGCGAAGATCGGCAACCTCATGACCAGTAACTGCCTGATCGGCATGCTCGAGCACCTCACGGTACGTATCGCTGGCGTCGACATATCGCGCTTTGAGGTCGGCATCGTTCGCGATCGTAATTCGAGGATCGAGGTCCAAGATGAGGTCGCTCATGGCCTGAATCTCGGCCTTGGTATCCACCCGAGCATCAGCGGTGTGCACCCGACGAGACTTCTTTTTCCGCGCCGAACGCACCGAGGCGAGAAACAGCAGCCCGGTAATGATCGCCAACAAGACAAAGATGCGGGTTCCGCTGAGGAAACTTGCTTGCGCCGGGGCACTGACCGTCGAAGGCAATGCTGCCGACGTATCGATCTCGTCACCGAGTGAAACAACGGTCTCTGCCGCTTGGTCAAAGGACGCCGCAGGATTTGATCGGTCGAAGTCTTCGAGCGCGGTCATGAGGTTGATAAATGGCGTCCGGATACTCGCTCCACCAACATGTCCATCGGTGACGAGCAACAACGTGCTGGGGCCCCCTGCGCCAACAAGGCGCTCCAACGTCGACTGAGCAAGTAACGCGGCAGGGTTTCGAGTGGGGTCTTCTTCGATGGCGAACTCGCGATCGGTGATCGCAAAGGCGATCTCGTTACCCCATTGCGCAACAACCGGTGCCATTTCGGCTTCGGTGAGCGCACCCGATTCGTCCCAGAAACCCCGGGCGAGGATCTCGTTGGTGATCTCGGTCTGTAACGGCACCTCTTGAGCGCCAGCGAGCGATCCGCTGAACAGCGTTGAGCTGAGCACCACAAGAACAGCGAACATTCGAGCGGTCATGGTCATCCCCCGGCTCCAGCGGTTGGCGCTTCGCCGTTCTCATCAAACTCGGTGACGTCGACGTCCTTGTCGGAGCGATCGTCGACCAGCTCCACACCCTCGATGTCTTCGCGGGTGAGCGTCATCAGCTCGTCGTTGGTTGGGTCGTCGAGATCCACCATCCGAATCGCATGACGAGATACGGCAGCTTCGAACAGGTTGCGAGCCGTACGCCCGTTGCCAAAACCATGACCCCGGTCTTGTTTCGCAAAGAACTCGAGCACGGCGTCTTCGCCGCTGTCATCGGGGTGATATTCCTGACCACCCGAGATCAGGCTGAAGATCTTGAGCAGCTCGTCATCCTTGTAATCCTCAAACACGATCGTGCGAGGAAAGCGGGACTGCATACCCGGGTTGGCCTGCACCAGCGCCGCCATCTCATCGGGATAACCAGCCAGAATCACCACAACGCTGTCTCGGCGATCTTCAACGAGTTTCACCAGTGTGTCGATCGCTTCGCGACCGAAGTCCTTCTCGCCGCCACGGGTCAACGAATACGCTTCGTCGACCAGGAGCACGCCTTGGTCGGCGCGGTCGAACACTTCGTTCACCTTTGTCGCCGTCTGACCAACAAACCCAGCGACCATGCCCGAGCGATCGGTCTCGATCAGGTGGCCCTTGTCGACGACTCCCAGACTGCGGTAAATCTGCGCGAGCAGCCGGGCAACCGTGGTCTTTCCGGTGCCCGGGTTGCCAACAAAGATTAGGTGTCGGCTCGAGTCGGCGACCGGGAGCCCACGTTCGGCACGGAGTTTTTGCACCTTCAAGAGTGCAGCGACCAGCTTGACCTCTTCCTTGACGGCTTCGAGACCAATGAGCGCGTCGAGCTCTTCGAGGAGCTCGTCGAGAGGACGCTCGGGAGCTTGCTCCTCGACGGGAGCTGCGGAGGCGGGTGTTGGCGTGCCACTCGTTGCGACCGACGCACCTGAGTTGACGTTGCCGCTCTTCATTGTTCGCAACAGCATCGACCGGAACTGCTCAACGCCCGACAGTTCAAACCGAGAGGTGTAGTCGTCGAGCCCAATGGCGGTGTGTGCCATACGTAGGGCTTGTTCGTAATAGACGCTCGAGTACGCGGTGCCAGATTGCTGGTCCGACGCCACGAGGGAGTTAAACAGACCCGACGGTTCGTTTATCCAGGACCGCTTACCCGTGATGAGTCCGGCTGCCCGAACGTTGGTGGGGGTTGTCTCGGGAGGCAAGAGATCGGGAAAATGCTGCGTCAGGGCAGCAATAAACGCCTCCAGCTCAGGCTCAGAATGACTATCGTCGCAGTCGATGAAGGCCGCCGAGCAGTTAAAAGCATCGAGCGCGAGATCCTTACGCAGCTCCTCGGGGGTTCGACGCAACGCTGAAGCAGTGATGGGTTCGAGGGTGGCCATCAAGGTATCGATGAAGGCATCAACAGCAGTGGCGAGTCCAAGATCGGTTTTCGACATCTCCACAGCCTAGGAGGACGGGCCACCAGCGACAGAACAATCGCTGTGGAGCCCATGTATCTACCGCGGATGTCGGGCGGCAGTCCTGACCGCAACAATCGCTGTGGAGCCCATGTATCTACCGCGGATGTCGGGCGGCAGTCCTGACCGCAATACAGTCCTTTGGGTGAGCAACATCATCGATCTTCGCAGCGACACCGTTACCCGCCCCGGACCCGAGATGCGTGAGGCTATGGCCGCCGCAGCTGTCGGTGATGATGTGTGGGGCGATGACCCAACCGTGCAACAGCTTGAGGCGTACACCGCTTCGCTACTGGGCAAGGACGCTGCACTGTTTGTGCCGAGCGGAACCCAGTCAAACCTGTGCGCGCTGTTGGCACATTGTGCACGTGGCGAGGAATACATCGTTGGGCAAAACGCCCACACCTACAAGTACGAGGCCGGCGGCGCAGCGGTGCTCGGCAGCATTCAGCCGCAGCCGATCGAGTTTTCCGCCGATGGCACGCTCGACCTCGACCTCGTCCGGTCCAAGATCAAACCCGACAATGAACACTTTGCTCGCACCAAGTTGCTGACGCTCGAGAACACGACCGATGGCAAGGTTCTGCCAATGGCGTATCTGCACGAGGCCCGTGAGCTGGTTGACGAGTTTGGGTTGAGCTTTCATCTCGACGGCGCTCGAGTGTGGAACGCAGCGGCAGCCCTCGGTGTCGACGTTGCAGAAATTGCTGCGCCGTTCGACAGCGTGTCGGTTTGTCTATCGAAGGGGCTCGGAGCGCCGATCGGCAGCGTGCTGGTTGGCAGTCCGGCCCTTATCGGTAGTGCAAAGCGTTGGCGCAAGATGTTGGGAGGGGGACTGCGTCAAGCAGGCATCATCGCCGCGGCGGGTATTTACGCACTCGACCACCATCGCGAACGCCTGGTCGACGACCATGCAATGGCCGTCGCAATGGGTAAAGCTCTCGAGACGGTGCCTGGTGTATCCGTTAGCGCAATCAGCACCAACATGACGTTCTGCGACTTCTCCGACTTCGACGGCGACCCGGCCGCCCGATTTACCGACGCTGGCATCCTTGCCGCCGTGGGCGACGGGCCAAGCCGTCTCGTTGCCCATCTCGATGTTCCCGCCGATACTCCCGAACGTCTCGTCGCAGCGTTGACCTAACTCAAAACCGAGACCAGCTCGAAGAAACCGCCTATTCCAGGGTTCCGTTCGACAACTTTTGAGCCTTTTGGCCCGCCAGCAAGTTCCAAACTCCGCCGATCACATAGGTATGAGCTTTTTACGGCGTCGTGGCGCATGGCTTGGTTTGATCGGTGCGATCAGCCTTGTCTTTATCGCATTGGTAGCAACGGTTGGGCTGACGTCGTCGTCAGAAGCGCCCGCTGACGCAGCAGTTGGCGACGATCTTCCGCCGGAGGTCCCACGACGGGGACTTCCACGAATCCTCGATGGCACCGTCTTTGACAGCACCCGCGTCGGCAACGTCATTGTTGTTGGCGGCGATTTCACGCAACTCGAAAAGTCGAACGGCGAGATCATCACGGTCTCCGGCGCCTACGCCTACCACATCGACAGCGGTTCGTTGATCGACACCTTCCTTCCGGTCCTCACCAAGAACGACGGCATCCCAACCGTTCTCGCCGTCGAACCAGCCGGACCCGACAGTGTGTTGCTCGGTGGAAAGTTTGGCAGCGTCAATGGCCACAACCATCAGCGTCTAACCAAGATCACCATCAGCACCGGCGCCGTCGACACGTCGTTCGCCTCCATCTTTGATGGTCCGGTGCGCGACGTCGTCCTCAAGAACAACCGTCTCTTCGTTGGCGGCGAATTCACGACCGTAAACGGCGTTGCTCGTGGCCGCCTTGTGGAGATGAACGGCACAACGGGCGCGGTTGACCTCGGTTTCCAACATGACATCACGGGTTCCACCCACCTCGCTGGCGAACCGTTCGGCCCGAAGTACCTCGGCATCACACCCAACAACGTTCTTGTTGTTGTGCACCGTGCACGCTTTGTTGGCACCGAGGAACGACGCGGCATTGGCCTCATCAACCTGGCCAACGACACCGTGCTCCCCTGGAGCACCGGCTTTTGGGAAGAGAGCGCCATCTACATTGTTGACGCTGAGGTCTCCCCCGACGGCACCTACGTTGTTGTTGCTGGCAATGGCGGCGACTTCCCGTTCTGGGGCCGCGATGCCGCAACAGCGTTTGACATCACCAACGTCAACGCCGCGAACCAAGCACCGAAATGGATCGCACGAAACTTCGACAGCACCTACGCCGTTGGCATCTCCGATGATGCGGTCTTTATCGGCGGCCACTTCTGTTGGGTCGAAAGCGAGCTGGCGTCAGATCCCTACCCAGGCGACGGGGAGTTCACGAACAACAACAGCTGCTTCGGTATCACGCCTGCGAGCCGCTTTGCACCCGAGGTTGTGAACCGCGACCAAATGGCAGCGCTCGATCCCGAGACTGGCCACGCACTGCTTTGGGATCCTGGCAGCGACGGGTTGGAAGGTGTGCAATCGATCGAGGTCATTGGCCGCGGTCTTCTCGTTGGACATGACGGCGCCTTCTTTGGCCGTGATGGCGCCGAGCGCCGTGCATGGAATGTTGGACGCCACGGGTTCTTCGACATCACCCAACCAAGCGGTAAGAGCAACTCACTCTTTATCGATCAGCCCGTTGTTGGCCTTTGTAACGGTCTCGAACCAACCCTGACCGGCACCATGCTCGACGATGTTCTTGTTGGCACCGACGGTGACGATGTCATCCTCGCCGGTCCTGGACGAGACACCATTGATGGTGGCGCTGGCAACGACACGATTTGTGGTGGACGTGACAACGACGTGATCCGCGGTGGCAACGGCGACGATGTGCTCTTTGGCAACGAAGCCGCCGACACCCTGATCGGCGGTTTCGGCAACGACGACCTTCGTGGCGGCTACTGGAAAGACACCCTGATCGGTGGCGCTGGCAACGATGTCCTGCGTGGCGGTCGTGGGGCCGATGTTCTTCAAGGTGGCGCCGGCGCCGACACCGCGTACGGCAACGACGGCATGGACGTCATCAACGGTGGAGCCGGTAACGACAAGCTCTACGGCCAGCAAGGCCGAGACCAGGTCGAGGGATCCAGCGGTGTCGATGTGGTCAGCGGAGGCATCGGCGGCGACCGCTGCGCAGGTGCACTCTTTGGCAAACCCAACAACGCTGGTGACACCACCAGCGGATGTGAACGTTCCTAGCCAAAGACCCCAGCCTTTTTTGTTTGTCAGACACCACGACTAGGTTGACTCCATCGACCTAGCCACCACGCCTGTACCGGCCTACACACCCACGGTTGTGTACGGACTGGACATCGAAACAGATACCTCGCGCGGCGGTCTCGACCCTGCCGTTGCACCAATCGTTGCCGTGGCTTTGTGCGGCGAGAGTTTGAGCGGCGACGCATGGTCATCGGTATTTGACGGCGATGAGGCACACATATTGGCCGAACTCGATGCCGCGATCGCAGCGTTAGCCCCGGGCGTTCTTGTTACCTGGAACGGCTCTCGGTTCGACATGCCCTTTATTTCCGATCGCGCCCGTTTACTCGGCCTGACGCTCGGGCTTGAACTCGCGGCCGACCATCACCATCGGTCGCGCCACGATCCCCTACCCGGACATTCAGGTGGGTATCTCGCACGTTGGCATGACCAACACCATCTCGATGCCTACGCGGTCTATCGGGCCGATGTTGGTGCCTCGCTCGGAATCCCGTGTGGGCTCAAACCGCTTTCGCGAATGCTTGGCCTCACCCCAGTGGAAGTCGACCGCACGGCTATCCACGAGCTCTCCGCCGAAGAACTCAACGAGTACGTCGCCAGCGATGCAATTCTTGCCCGTGAGCTTGCGCTACGCCGTTGGCCCACAGCGAGCCGTGCCATCGATCAGTCGATTGGGGTGTAGTTGGCGACTTCGTGGTGGGGCGTGTCGAGATACACCTTTGCTTCGGGAACGCCACCAAAGCGGCCTCGACTCCAACGCACTTCGATGTGGCCTTCGATGGGACGTCGCGCTCCATGGAGCTCGGCCCGCCAGCGGACCATGGGTTGGCCCATTGCGTCGGCCCAAACATCAAAGGCACGTATCGAGAATTGGCGTCGGAAATCACTTGGTGTTCCGACCCGAAATCGCAGTGGGGTGCCATCGGAAGACGCACCGAGCACAAAGTATGGTGCTGGCTGGAATCGCAACAAGCGCCACAACATGAGTTCTTGGTCGACCTTGTCGACCAGATTGTCTTTCCATCGATGCGCCGTCGCTACCGACACCGCGTTCACAAAATCCCGATACGGACTGGTGAGTTCGTCGGGCCACGTACCGCGCGTTGGCAGCGCATCCTTGAGCCGCAGCCGCGATTCACCATCGAGGTCGCTGACACACTCGGGCATTCCGTCGAGTGCCATCGACACGATGCTGCGTTGATAAAGATCCTGGTACGCCTCGGGCGCAATCTCAAGAAACCAGTCGGTGCGGTCGCCACGGCGTTCGGCGAGCAGGCGATCAAAGACGTGGCTTGGTGAGACGTTAAACAAAATGTCTGAGCCGTACTTACAACTGATCAGATAGACGTGATCGACGCGAAGGTCTGCCGGAATCTGGTCGTACCCAGGAGGACGTCCCGGCCCTTGCCACTCGACACGATCAGGCACCCGTCCACGTAGACCATCGGCCGACTCAAGGAATCGTTTGCCGTGCTCCCACGCGGTTTCGAACTCGGCGTTGGACTCTCCCGAGGCCAGTTCGTCGGAGAGCAGGTCGTACTCGTCGTCGGTGACGTTGTGAAACCAGTCGGGCCGTACAGCGAGGGCCCGGTCAACGTTTGGGAAGCCAAGCATTGCCAGTCCGGTGACGATTTCGGTGATCTTTGTGCGCGAAGAAGCCACAGCTCAGCGAATCTCAGTCTCGGTACAGCGGCGCAAACTGGAGTTGGGCCCCAATAAGTTCGCTTGGTAGATCATCGTCGGAATACACGTGCATGTGGGTGTAGACGTCTATTGCCACACCGGTTGTGTCGATCCACTCGACAACGGCATCGGCCCAGCGCTCATCAAGAAGTGCTTTACGCATGCGGTCGCGCGCTTTGGGGTCGAGGTCGTTAGGGACCGACCGGGCAACAACCTCCAGCGCCAGCAGGCGCTGGAGGACATCCATAGATTCGGCTGCATACACCGTCGGTGGCTCGTCTCGAACCACCGCGTACGCAACGGCGCTCATGCCCCTCGGGAGTAGAAACGCTCGTCGATGTCTTTCTGGGTCCAGAAACCTGCGAGTGGTTCGCCCGCACCGAGCTGGCCATAGCTACGCAGACGCTGGACACCAGCAGCGGTGCTCGTGGTGTCGCCAAGATCAAGACCATCTGCGGGATCGTCAAAGATCTCGATGGCATCAAAGATTGCCCATGGGCCAACAGCACGCATTGCACGATCGCCTTCGCTGCTCTTGCGTGGCAAGTGCGACGTGAGGACGAGCAGACGGGTGTCGGGGTGTGTGGTCTTGAGCACGTTGGCTCGACCGAGCATCTTCCACAACGTGTCGGTGCGCATCAGGCCTGGACGGCTACTGGTGAACGCACCCGACATGTCGACGTAGTACCGGTACTCGCCGGCCTGGTCGGCAACCTCAAAGTTGAGCTGCAGACCTGTGCCCTTGACCTTCACCTTCTCGGCAATGATCTCAAACCCGGCCTCGGTGAGAACCTCTTTGGCAAGGTCCTGCGCCTTCTTGCCCTCTTTGGTCGCTCGAGCCTGGAAGTGTTCGACGCGCTCGTCGATGTTCTCTGGTACCTGAAGTAGTGGCAATGGTTCATCTCCTGCTGATTCGACAGGCCGGTGTCGTCGTCGGGCCTGTTCTGCGGCGACCCGTTCGCGGGCCAGTTCGACATAGTCGGCATCGAGGTCGAAGCCGATCCCCGTGCGCGCCGTACGTTCGGCGGCAACCACGGTTGACCCCGAGCCGAGGAAGGGGTCGAGGACAACGTCGCCCTCAAAGGTGTACAAATCGATCAGACGACGCGGGAGCTCCACAGGGAACGGGGCAGGGTGCCCCACACGACGAGCAGACTCGGGATCGATGCGCCAAACGTCGAGTGTGGCTTCCATAAACTCATCTGCGCTCACGGTGCTCTTAAAGGGCATGCCTTCGGCTTCGCGTTTTGCTGGCTTTTGTGCTCGATCGAAACGGCCCTTGCTTGCGATGATCACGCGTTCGGTGATGTCTCGAATGACCGGGTTGGTGGCCGACCGGTACGAGCCCCATGCGAGCGAGCCAGTGGCGCCTTCGGCCTTGTGCCAGATAATTTCGCCGCGGAGCAACATGCCGAGGTCGTCCTGAAGGATGGTGACGATGTCAGCGGAGAGACTGCGATATGGCTTGCGGCCGAGGTTGGCCACGTTGATCGCCATACGACCGCCAGGCTCGAGGGTGCGAAGACATTCGCTAAAGACGTCGCGCAACATCTGGAGGTAGTCCAGGTAGTTGGTGGGGATAGCGGGGCCACGGTCGCGATCGCCCGCAACCGCTTGTTCGTATTCTTTGCCAACAAAATATGGCGGCGAGGTCACCACGAGTGCAACCGAGTTGTCGGGTACGACTTCCATAAACCGAGCGTCACCGTTGACGCACCAATCGCTCAGGCCAACGGCATCGAGCTCGGGTAGCGGATTGACCGTGTCGTCGTCGGAAATAACCGGCGGCGTGAAACGAGCGTAGAACTCGCTTGCGTCATGGCTTTCCCGACGGCCAGCGCCAAAGGCCTGTGTAGCCGTGGCGCCTTTTCGCTGCGAATGACGCGGGAGGGAGCTCTTGTCGGCTCCCTCTTCGGGAGCGGTCGGAATGTCGGTTGGAAGAACGATGGGTTCCACGGATGGAGCCTTTCGGAGATGGGACTGATTTTTGATGGTCCTCTGGCGTAGTAACCAGTCTCCGACCGCTCGGGGACATGTTACGAACTGCTGAGGACCAACTTACGGATGGGGTGTGACACTCTCTGAAGAACCGTCAAAAACTGTTGATCTTTCAGGGACTTCGTAGGTGACATAGTCAGAAAAAAGTGGCGCCATCTTGGTGAAGAACACCGGCTCGGCCCGTTCGATGACCGCAAGCGTGCGTCTGGTCTCCAGAGCGGGGATCCCCTCTCGGGAGCCGATATAGCGAACCCAACCACGCAACAACGCCGGGAAAAGCGCCGCGCGAACCGGGTCGGCGAGGCGCACCTGTTCGAGCACATTCTCCAAGAAGTCGACCGCGCGTTGATCGTCCCAGGCAAAGATCGCACGTTGGCCACCGGGGTTGCGCTGCTCTTCCACGCCCGCAAACCACACGATGTGATCGAGCAGATCGGAGGTTTCGTAACTATCCCACCCGTCGCCAAACGGTGAGGCATAAAAGGCATCGACCCGGTCCGACATTTCGTCGGTACTCGGCCACAGAGCTGCGGGAGTCACGCCGGAACGCACCTCGCAAGCTTGGGTGTTTGCGGTGAGCGGGGAGCACATGAATTTCGGGGGGCTGGTCATGGGATAGAACGTTAGTTCGAGGGTGTGACACGATCTTTTCTCGACCAGCATCTGCTTAACTCGAAGCCATGACCGTTCCCGAAATCATCGATCTGACCGCAGCGCTCGACCAGCTCTCGTTTCTCCCGGATCGGGCACCGGGTACCGCGCCATCGGTCTCGAACTGGGCAGCAACCGCAGCCCCGTATCGAGACGGCGGCATTTTTGTTGTGCATTGGGCTGGCGAGAGTGAGTGGGAACGCCATCCGGCCGAGGAGATCGTGATGGTCGTTGCTGGCTCGACCACGATGACCCTGATCATCGACGACGTCGAACACCAAAAGACACTCGGCCCCATGCAGCTGATCGTCGTACCCGAGATGACCTGGCATCGATTCAATACCCCTGCTGGGGTGAAAGTGGTCGCGGTTTCACCCCAACCCACCGAGCATCAGGTCGATCGCCCGTGATCCAAGACTGAGCAACACGGGCCGGAAGTGAGCATCACTGTCCGAGCATCACTGTCCGAGCATCACTGTCACAGCCCAGCGCGAGACTGATGACTCGTGCACCCGCACCTCTTGCAACGGCCATGCCGTCGCCTCTTCACTCACCACCCGTGACTCGAGGTTCCATCATGTCCATTTGCCCGCTGCCCACATATTCATCGCTGCTACACCCTTTAGCGGCCTGGTGTCTCGACACCTTTAGCGAGGGACCACCCATGCTGGTGGGTGTTGCCTTTGGCGACGCACAGGTGCGGTTTCACCCAATCGAACTCTGCGACCTCGACCCACTCCACGACCTCGCTGGGTTGATCGCCCCCGATGACTGGGACGCATTGGTGGTGATTGCACCGACCAGCGAAGCGCAACGACAAACACCCAACGGCACGGTTGCCCACGCGGTCGACCGAACAGGGCGTTCGGCCACCGAACTGGACGACCCGTGCGGCCATCGCCGCAGCCTGCACGTTCTGCGGGGCCGGCTACACGACACTTGTCTTACCGTTCTTGCCGGCTGTTAACCCCGAGCAACTACCCCAATAGCGGTCCATTTATAAAGAACCCATTAAACGAGATGGTGAGTGCCACAACAGACCATGCCCCGCCAGATACGATCCGTGGTCGTGTCCAACCAGCCTCGTCGCCCCTCGCCTGGCCCTCAGCCAAGGCCTGATAACGAACCGCTGAACTATGTCGTCGATCGCCGCAAGGTGGTCTTTGGTCTCGGCTTTGGTGTCGCTGCAGCGGCAGGCACCCGCCATCTCGACACGAGCGCGCTCGGGCGCGCAGCGACCAGCGAGGTGTTGTCCGGATCGGCAAGCGACGCAGGAGCGGACGAGGGCGCCGCCGTTACCGCCACACCACAACCCACCAGCTTTGCCGATGCCCCCTCCACTACCGAACCGTTCAGCGCTCCGGTTCTTGACGAATCGAAACGCCTCGCCCCCGGCCAGACCGCCGACGTGGTCCTCACCGGCGGACGGATCATCGACCCAGAAACCGGATTTGACCGGGTTGCCAACATTGCGCTGATCGGAACCACGATCGTCGAGATCTCCGATCAACCAATCCCAGCGACACGCGAAATCCCCGTACCCAACCATGTCGTATCGCCCGGATTCATCGACATTTTGAGCTACGAACCGAACGGCTACGGCGAATGGTGGAAGGTGGCCGACGGAGTCACGACCAACGTTGGACTGCACGGCATCCGCCAAGATGCAACGGCGTTCTATAGCGAGTGGACAACCGCTGGGGTTCCCATCAACTTCGGCGGCTCGGTCCACAACTCCTTTGTGCGCCAACAAGCAGCGGGCGTCGACATCTTCCAATCCGCCGACGGCGGTCAGATTGAGAGCATCGTCTCCGCGGTCGAAGCACAGCTCAATGCTGGCTACCTCGGCGTCCACGTCCAACCCGAGTACGCACCCGGTGTTAGCCAAACCGAGCTCAACGACATGGGCGTCCTCGCCGAACGTCTCGGCGTACCCCTCAGCGTTCACGCCCGCTTTAGCGACAATCAGGCACCTGGCCTGCAAACCGAGGCCATGACCGAGCTCATCAACGTCGCCCGAGACACCGGCTGCCATGTACACATCGAGCACATCAACTCGACCGGCGGCACCGGCCGAATGGTCGACGCGTTAGGTGAGGTGGAGGCAGCCATTTCCGAAGGTCTACGGATGACGTCGTGCATGTACCCGTATGAATTTTGGGCGACGTACCTCAAGGCCGCGCGCTTTGACGACTGGCAGGCCAAGTACGGCATTAGCTACGGCGACCTCCAGGTAGCTGGCACAAATGAACGCCTCACCGCCGAAACATACGAACAAGCACGCGACAACAATGCGCTGACCGCTGCGTTCGCCATTCCCGCTTCCGACATCGAACTCGGCATCCAAGCGCCGTTCATGATGATTGGATCCGATGCGATCCTGGAACGCCCTCACAACAACCATCCGCGGTCAACGGGTTGTTTTGCTCGCACCATCGGCACGTACTCGAGGGATCGAGGTCTGATCGACCTGCCCACTGCGTTGGCAATGATGACCGTTCGGCCAGCAGATCTACTCGGTATTAGTTCGCCCCAGATGCGAAGCAAGGGTCGCCTGCAAATCGGGGCCGACGCTGACATCACCGTGTTTGATCCGCTCACGATGAGCGATTCCTCCACTATCGAGAACCCAGCTCAGGAGTCGGTGGGTGTCAAATACGTTTTTGTGAATGGCACCGAGGTTCGTAACCCCGAAGGCAACATCACAACCGCCCGCCCGGGTCTGGCGATCACCTCGAGCCGGGCATGACGGATAGCTCAACACAGCGGGCCGATAACGCCGTTTGGTTTTTGATCATGGCGCTGTTTGCGCTCGGCGCGCTGTCTCTGGTTGCGTCCTTTTCGGGCGATGGCACCTCAACCGCTTCCACTGCTGGCGCAACGTTGGCTATCAATGGCGATAGCAGCGCTGGCGACGCCGACCCGTCGGGAACGGGCGAGGCTGCAGCCGCATCTGCGTCGGGCCGGAGCGACCGCTTCACTATTTCGGCTTCGGGCGACATCCTCATTCACGAACGGGTAGCCGAGGCCGCAGCCACCGACACCGGTTTCGATTTCTCGCCACTCTTTGCTCCTGTCCAGAATCTGATCGCCAGTCGTGACTTTGCAATCTGCCATCTCGAAGTTCCGATCTCTTCGAACAACACCGACCTCTCCTACTCGAGCGGTGTGTTCCGAGCGCCCACCGAGCTGGCCTCGGCAATCAAGGCTGCTGGTTTCGATTCGTGTTCGGTTGCCTCCAACCATGCGTGGGATTCGGGCGAGGCCAGCGTGCTGTCGACCATTGCTGAACTGAACGCGGTGCAACTCCCCCATGTCGGTATTGCCAACAGCCCTGAAGAGGCGGCTAAAAACTGGCAGTTCAACGTGCTTGGCAACACCATTGGACATCTGAGCTACACCTATGGGCTGAACGGGCGCGAGCCTGGCGAGGTTCCAACCAGCCGAGTTGCGCTGATCGACGAGCAGGCCATCCTCGCCGACGCGGCCCGACAGCGCGCTGCTGGTAGCGAGTTCACGATCGTCAGCTTGCATTGGGGCCAAGAGCAAGAGAACGAACTCACCGATCAGCAGGCCGATCTTGGACCTCGCCTCCTTGCATCACCCGATATCGACCTGATCATTGGCCACCACGCTCACGTGCCACAACGTGTCGAGAAGATCGATGGTGAATACATCGCGTATGGTCTCGGCAACCTGTTGTCGAACCAGAGCATGTTTGCTCCCGAATGCCCAAACGATTGCGCGCTCGATAGCCAAGACGGCGTTTTGCTCGACTTTGTGGTCGAGCGTGATGGCGACGGCGTACTGGCCGTTACCGAAGTCGTCGCGAATCCAACGTGGGTAGACGTGGGCGGCACGTGGAAGATCATCAGCACCGATAACCCTCCGCAACTGGGTGTCACGATCGATCCAACCACACTCCAAGAATCTGGCCAACGGACCCGCGAAACGCTCAATATCGGGTCGTAAGCCCCAGGCATCTTCCGATTCGACCGATTTGTGCGAAATTAGCGGCCTGTTTCGGCACAAATCGGGCTGCCTGCTTTGGCATGTTGGTATTCATCTGGCATCCTTGGAAGTTGTCCGCCCTGTAATGCCCCGAGGTCTTGTTGCATGTTTGATGTTGGTGACCGCGTTGTCTACCCCCACCATGGCGCTGCCATAGTGACAAAGAAGGAGATGCGCAAAGCCTTTGGCGAAAAGTCAGAGTATCTAGTGCTCCAGATGGCCCACGGCGCTGGGTCCGAGGCTGCGAGTGCCAGCGCTGCCTCCTCGCTCCTCTCCGCAGACCCGCTG
>JAVCKV010135198.1:0-18986 GCA_032274145.1 Herpochondria borealis | reverse complement strand
GTTATAATATAGAATTTAATATATATGCTAAAAATATAAATAAAAAGTTAAAAAGTATATCCGAATCAGATTTAAGGTTATTGAGCAACTTCACGTTCTTAAAAAGAACTTCAGTTCCATCCAAAAAATCCTGACAGAGACTGAACTGCAGCTAAAAGTTTACGGGAGAGCTGGAACGCTACCTAAGTAAATGTGCGACGCACCCTAACTCGGCGCGCAAAGATCAAATTGTGGATCTCTTCTTCGTGCTCCTACATGTCGTTGACGCACTGTGATTTATTCGATGAACCGAAGCAAGTACGACATCATTTTGCAACCCTCGAAACAAACCTGACAAAGTCAAAAATCCTGCAAAAACGCTTTTCACACACAAACACACATCATCATCATCATGCCACATAACCAACACCGACACACCCACAAGAATCGGACAACGCCCCGTCACGACGAAGCCCGACGCATCGATTTTCATGACCTTCGTGATCGTGGGCTTCATGATAATCGAGGCCGGGAGGAAGTGCGATCGCGTGACCTCAGTTCTGTCCCGTTCAATCTCGCGCTGTTCGTCTTTCAGATTTACAACCGCGTCAACGAGCTCCGCATCAACGCCGGTATGCGCCCGGTGGTGCTAAGCAATCGGCTATTCAAGCTCGCTGAGAGAAGCGCCCAACTCTACACGACCAGAAACAAAACTTCACCGTTCAACAGCCAAGAGCTCCTACATAGAGAGCTGCTTCGGCATGAATTTCATGCCACTTTTGTGTCCTCGTACTGTTGCAAGAATAAGGAAAATGGGAACGGGGTGGTGGACATGTGGGTGGGAAGAAATGACCCGGCGAGAGGTGTGCTTCATCCCAGGACGAAGTGGATGGGGATCGGGTGCTCGCGGGTGGTCGGGAATGACCTTTTTTCTTGGAGCATTGTACTTGCTGGACGAGGGCATGAAAGGTGGTTGCCACGACTGCAGTCACGGAAGATGGAGCACTTTTGGGAGTGGCAAAGCGCCTTGATGCGGGAATAGCTCCGTCTGGATGTATTGGTACTGGAAGTCCACAACGTCAGCGGTAATGCGTCCCAACTCTAGCGCCAGATCGGATAGTAGAGTGCGGCAAAGATTTTTTATCTGTAAGACAAGATATTTCATATGCTTTCGAAGAGCAAAACGAAGTCGCTTAGATTTTTTTATCATTGAAAGAGGTTACGATCGTTCCTTGTTTACGTAGACGGTGTTCGTAATTGTTTGACAGAGGACAAAGTCAGAAAATTCCTTTTTGTGGAAAATGATAGGAGGCGGGGTTATTCGACAAGTATTGTTTTGCTAGTCTCACTTAAAAGGAGGGGGTTGACGTATTGTTGCAGATCCTTTGGAATATTTCCTGGACTTTTTAAAATGAGCAAATCTTTAACGTTGTTTAGCCCTGTAGAACAATTTTAAATTGTAACTTTAGTTCCCCTTTCACTCTTTTACTTTAATGTTTCAATTACAAATTCAACTATATTTATTTTTATTTCAGTTGTGTCTTGTTTAAGTTTAATTAGCTTAAGTTTTCATACGCCTTTTTTGTGCTTTCTTTCTGACAAGTAACTAAAGAAAATTTATTTGCTGTAACTAATAAAGTTGTTAGAGATAAATTGGGCTCAAAAGGAGAAAAGCATTTTCCTAGATTCAGCAGCGCATTATTCCATCAACTACATGTTTCAATATTGGTACTGCAACGATAATTATAAAAAACATTATATTGTATTTCCTAGCCTTTAATAATCTTTTTTGTAAAACTAAATATTCAATCGAGCCGTGAAGCGCGCATTGCATTATTCGTAAATAGAATTCCTGAGTTATTAATATTCTGCCATGCATTATTTGTAATTTAGCTGGCGTGTTCTCTTTTGGAACCAAAATGCGAACAAAGAAGAATCATGTAGAAAGACAAATTAATAAAAATTCTTGTTTTTTCATGAAATAGATTAACAATACCTGTCTTCCATCCCAAAATTGGGGCTGTATTTTCTGGGATGACGATAAAGGTGTGGTAAAAGTAGGTAGAACGACGGCCAGTATTTGTGCTGTTTCTGACAGTGAGCTGAATTCTTTTTGGTCCCGCTATTGAGATGAAAGGTGGTTCTTCGAAGATTCCATATTGTGCATGTCATTTATGTACAGAAGTGAAATCAGGTTGTAAGCAGGTATGAATTACTTCGAAATAAATTACTCAAACTATATGTGAATCCATTTAGTATTTTCCAATAGTTTGTACCGCGAAAACGTTCGAGACACTTTTCAACCTCGTAACAAAACATCAAAACACCCTACCAAATAAAGTAAGAATTTAAATCTGGTACAAGTTATGTAACGGATGGTCAATACAAATATGTTTTAATAATAAACTGGGTTAGGCGTGTAAATGGATGGGGTATATTAAACACAACGTTGTTTATCAACCATGAAACGTTCTACAGTTATTTTATATTTTACGATTTAAACTTTTAAAATGAGTAATGTTTTAAAATATATACTTTGGCTCCTTAAATGGCCTTTAGTTTGTAGAATACGAACTGCTTGTATATATGTTAAACGTTTTGTGACGCTCTGTACATTTTCAGTGATGCTCATAAAAAGAAAATGTTAGTAAGTATTTTTTCTTTTACTTTTTATTTTTCTATCACCCTTGAGATGTGTTTATCTTTGTATTTAAAGACACAACTTTTCTAAAATTGTGAACGTTTTCAATAGAGATATTAAATGTCATTTGCGACATTCAAAGCTTACTTCTTTTCAAAAAATTCTATCAATCCTTTCCAATGTCGTACTTCTTAAAAATTGCTGAATGTATTTAGTTTATGATTGTAAAAAATATGGTTGGTTTGAAATACATTATTGTATCACTATCTTGAAATGAAAAGTAGATGATTTTTAGATTTGAATTGATTTATGAGTTCGCGGTATTCACTTTGTGAATGGTTCACGCATTTGGGGGTTTGAAATTAAGTATCAGAGAAAAATGGAAGAAGGAATCGTATTGGAGATCATTGCAATTAAAATTTTCATATGACTTTCAAGATGATTTTTTTGCGTTGCAATTTGGATTTCGAGGATAAAGCCGTACATACAAAAGTTACAATAAATAAATGTAAAAGTATTGGAGTCTGATAACTTATAAAATTTAAGAATTGCTGCATGCAGATGTACCATACATTATCTCGTTGTTTTTAAAGGCCTGATTTTTAAATTTCATCCCGGCATAAGGAGGCGATTGAGTGAGTAACGCAATTAACAAACTCCATGTTTGCCAGATCGGGGAATTGTAGCAGTCGCATTATAGCTTTATTTCTCAGTGTTTACCTTTTCATTTAGTTGTCACTATCATGATCCCATGTTGGCGCCAGTTATTGCTCGTTTTATGTCGGCCTGCACCTATTCTCTTCAATAATGATGTAACCCTTCTTCAATTTTAGAACTTTTATGTTCCCTTCATCCATTTTCTGCCTTTTCTTTTCCTCAGCAGTGCCCATTTCGACTTCAAGCAGTGCCATATTTCTAAGAGGTAATTTTATTCTCATTTTACTATAGATCGACCCCTCTTCATAGTTTACACACGATATCTAAATATTTATATTCATTTAAATTTATATTTATATATTAATATTCATTTATTTCTGTGGTATGTGGACCTGTGCTGTACACTGGACAAATTTGCATTCACAGCGTCGGGACATATGAAAACTATGTCATTATTAAAAAATATTTTCTTTCTGCAAGTGGAACCTCTTGTTTTGACTCTACTGTCGTGAGACTGGGAGACAGAACGGTACAGAGCACGATGAGAGTGTGTATCTAGGTCATCCAAGTACGTGCCCAGAAACCTTACATTTACAGGAAGTAATCTATGGTACTTGCACTTCATGAGACGTCGAGCAGGTACTTCACGATTTATTTCTGAAACATTCGTTCAAACCGTTCTGAGAGCCCTGTTTTAACGCAACTTCAGAGAACACTTGAATTATGAAACAAGCAATTGCCCCGAATTTATTTAAACCTGGCGCTACATACGTTCTAGGGACCTCTCCCTTTCTGTCCTTGTCGAAACGGATATCATCAAACCACAATACCCTATCGTTAGAAAGGGTGAATTCCTTTTTATCGGTTTTAATCAAGGACATCCATGTTCAAGTTGAAGGCTGCAGTAAGTGGAAGAACCTTCAAATGTGGCAGTGACGGCTTGCTTGCGAGATTGAATACTTCTTACTGTACCATTTCGTTGCTCTGATGCGAAACGTTGCGAGACAGCGGTGCGTTGCAGACTGACATTCTCGGGCTGACCCAAGTTCGATAAAGGCGAACACGCTGGGATTTCTCTGCACATACGGCCCACGTGTTTCTGGTAGGAGCGTTTGAAAAGACGAGACAGCATCATTTCTTTGCGGCATGTACAATCCTTGCGAAACCTTTTTTTAAGGTTTTAGATTTTTAAAGGCATGCCTGGAAAAGCATTTAACACATGGTAAAACAGAAAATTTACGTCCGAACCTTCGCAGGGATACCCCCCTTTGAAGGACGAGATGCTGTCATTTTGGAGGATGTCATGCGCAAATGCGATGTCAGACAGTCAAAATGTTGGATTGGATTATACCTTTCGCAGCGTCGTTCTCTCTAGTGACATCGAATAATCTGCATCGAAGTCTTCATAGATTCGTGCAAAGAAGAGGGCGCTGCACCGCGGTGGAGGCCCTTCGTTTAGCAGTGGAATAACAGCATGACGCGCACGGGGCAAGCGTGTGTTTGCTGTCCCCCGTGTCAAGAGGCACTGACAGACTTGGCCGCATGTATCGTTCATGGGTGTTGTAGCCGATTTGAGAGAGGTGTGATGAAGAGGCGGCGGGGATAGTCATTCCGGTGCTGCAGAGTTGGAGGCTAGTCATTTAAATATATCTTCAAAATTTCCTCGAAAAATCTAGAACCAACAACACTTATATTTTTAAGTTTTTAAATTTTTAAATTTTTTAATTACATTGATTTTAATTTTTTATATTTCGTCACACACACACACACAAACTTGAGAACATGTTTAAATCATTTGATCGCTTCCTGCCCATTTCTACGTACCCAATCACATCCACGCTACGGAGTGCACTAGAACGCTTTTAATTCTGCCGCTGCCACAAGATATGCGCGCGTTTGGCACATTTTCTGCACTCAGCCACCAGGCGCATACTGACGCCGACGCTCTCGAGTTCTACACAAAACGTTCTTCAAAGAGGTATTCCTTCGGCGTTCTGCCCGTGAGCTACAGCCCGATTTTTTTATGGTCGTTGTCTGTGGTTAGAAAATTGCCAAATTCTCCCAGCTTCAATTGTGTACGGTGCTGCTCTCGTTACACTGAGCAATGAAAGGTTTCTAGTCGAATCCTGACGGCATATGCTGCACTGATTACGGCTTACTGAAGGGTACGTACGAGAATGAATGAGGGAAGCGACCTCCTTTTCTAATTCTTGTCATCCTTACAACACAACGCATCATGTACAGCTCACCTTTGCCTATTCGACGTGAAGGGAGAATTGAAAGTCATTGACATTTAGTCCTTGCCCTTCCAAACCATGCATTGAACCAAAAAAATTGAAACAAATGCTTACATCGTTTTTCATCTACAAAACAAGGATTTTTAAAATATGTTCAATTTTTCACGGACTTTTCCAGTTTACCATGTTTTCGTCCTTTCCCCAGTGAATGCGAAGAACAAAAAATGAACGTAGAAGGCGAAGAAAAATTAATAGGACTACTGTAATGTTAATGAATACTATCTGCTTTACTTCGTGAAGAAAGCATTGTCACACATTGGGGCACTGATGAAATGTTGTGCTACACGACTCATTTATATATTAAAAAATTAATGTCTGCGTTCCTCTGTCACATGTTGTGTCACTCAGTCATCCAAGGCCCAGTGAACTACAAATTAATATTGTAAAATAAAAATACAGCGTAGCTTATACAAAACACACTACAGTCAATCCTCTATACATGTATCCTCCATTAGCGAATATCCTCGATAACTGGACATGGAACTGTCCACCGAAAGAAATCCTGTGATTCTGGGCTTCACAGAGGGGTCCCTCCTATCTTAATAAGCGGATACTATGTTTGGAACCGCTTGAGCGAGACCGTCATATTTTTATTAAAATTCGTAGATTTATTCTCTCACCATGATCGACCTCTTCTGGTTTAACATACTTTAATAAATCAAGTTACCGGCTTAACATCTTCTCTACACCGTTTCCCGACTTTTTCAGACACTTCGAAGATACAGGGACAGAAAAAAGCTATAAAAAAGATTTACAATTCGTGCGGTAGAACAAAAGAAGAACAATCACCACGAATTTACTCTACCCAGAACATCAACCGCTACAATGCATCAGAAAGGCCAAAATGCTGTTAGGACAAACTGTTATTTTACAATTGAACAAAAAGAGGCGGTCTTGGCCGAGCACTGTCGTCGCCGCAAGAAGTCCGAACCGTGCGGGCAGGTGGACCTAGCCGTTTGAGCGTAGCTACATTTTCGCCTCCTGAGACGCCCAATCCAGCCCGCCATGTCGCAAATTCTCAACCAGGCATACGGGAAAACGCTGTTCCACTCCGCGATCCGCAAGAGGACAAAAGACCCAAAGAATGCTCAACTCGAGTCTGCCCTTTTCTCGTGGCTCAGCGCCCCGTATGCCCATTTTCGATGCGTCAACGGCATCATATTGAAGCAGAACGCGATAAAGCTCCAGGAGGAGATCAAAAGTCGATTTTTGATGGAGAAACAAAAGAGCCTCAATTTCAGCAAAGGATGGCTTCATAAGTATCAAGAGAGATTCAGTCTTCACAGATTTTGAAGCCACGGAGAAGCAGGCGACGTCGACGACGCCAAAGTTGAGCCTATTCTACCACAATTGCAGCGACTGACAAACGGGTACGACCCAGAAGATGCATTAAAAGCTGATGAGTTCGGACATAGCCCTGCAATGGATCCTGACTGGAACAGTTCTCAGAGAGGTCTGCCCGGGCGTAAAAAGCAAAAAGCCAGACTGACATACCTCGCATGCTGCAACAGTACTGGAACAGAGGAGTTCAAACTGCTGGTTATCAGAAATGCACAAAAGAGCTCGGGTTTGATTATTGCAACAATATGAAGGCGTGGAGGATCTCCTAGTTGTTCTTTGAATGGCTTCGTCGCTTCTCCTCCTACATAACGCACACCGATCCGAACAGGAATGAATTGCTGCTAATGGAAAATTGCTGGGAACATGGAGCATCACGAACTCTGCCAGAGTTCGACAACATGTCAGTTGAGTTTTTGCCCCCTAACACAACATTGAAGTTGCAGCCGCTGGACGCTGGAATAATTGCGGCACTCAAGCTTCGCTATAAACAACGTCAGTATGAATATTCTTCGGAGCGAAGCGACGCGAAGATGAATACTATCTACAAGATAGACCAGCTCACTTCGATGAGGTGGGTGCGCGACATTTGGAAGAAACTGCCGGAATCTATCATTTTAAACTGTTGGCTATCGACCGGCATCATGAGGCGTATGATTGTGCGTTTTATTGACTACTATGATCCTTTCTCTGTCACTACACTGCACGTTGCTATTAACGCGATCGCCGATGATATGAACTGCTCTGTTCAGTCTGCATCGAGGACTATCCATCCAGAGGAGGAAAACAACAGTGTGGAGGTAGCAACAATGGAGAAGATCGCCACTGTTGCTGCTGCCTCTATGCTCGGCGAAGATGACGGTACTGAAGAGCCGGAGACGCCCTCACCGCTCGATGAAATCTCTGTTGAGGAAAAGATCCGCTCGCTCGTCATTTGTCGCCAGCTGCTCAAGGAGAGTGATGAAATTGATACACATGTGGGTCATGATTTGAGCGGAAAGCATTGCGAGCTCCGTATGCAGCTTATACGTGGTGGGAAACAGTCTCGGATCACTGATTATTTTAAGTAAAATTCAGTGTTTGATTCCAGCTATTTCATTGTCTACCTCCATTCGCGGATATGCTCGATAACTGGATACAGAACTGTGCCACCGTCGATATCCATTTATAGAGGGTTGACTTTAATACATTACTTACAACGGCAATCATTAAAACAATTAGTGAAAGGTTGTAATAAAGTCTCAAACCACATTTTCGGTGTTTGAAAAGGTTTAATTCTTGTAAATGCAACTGTAAATTAATTTCTGGCCTTCTGCTTCTTACTTCATTGCACATTTACGATTCCTGCAAACTTAATCTTCCGTGAATCAATCAAGTAGCTGAGCAGCAACAATTACAGATGACACAGAGTGACATAAAACCGTACGGAAAAAAAGTACCGATTTACTATTAATGCACGTCTTGGAAAACAGGTCTACAATTGATATAATTTCAAATTGAATTACGAGATATAAATTTTTTGTACAGGGCCCCATAAAAGTAATCAGTGCTTAGTAATACACAAAAATCAATAAGATTAAAACAAATTCAATTTTAGATTAGAACAGTATTTCTAAAATTCGTATGTCTTCACATAAATAAGATTTGTTTTCTAACAGCCAGAGAAAGCTATTTTCCGGCCAACAAAGTTGCATATACCGTCAGAAATGCAAAATACGCCTCTAAAGCGGTACATCAATTGAATATTGAATATTTGAAAGAAAATTCAATTTCCACTCAGTCAAAAATCCGTCGAGTCCTCAAATGCTCGTCTTTGACTACTGATATAAAAAAATTGAATGGCCTTTTTTTACTTCATATTATCAAAAACATAATGATCTATTAGATCAAATTAATAAAATTTGTAAAACATAAAAAATAGCCTTGTAGTACTTCAATGCAGGCAAAAATGTATGGAATTTGAATTATATCACACAATCGTATTGTACCAAAGACATATTCAAAAGTGTAAATAGGCAGATCATTTCCAGTTGCTGTTTCTATTTTTCATATCTCCTCACTTACCTTCACCTCCCCTCACCTCCCGTCTTGTTTCGTTTCATTTTCAAGAAATCGTTTGCTTACTAACGCATAAAATCTTATTTAACTTGAAAGAAAATTCATTGAACATCATCAACTGATTCCGAACTTCTCGGGCGTTAAAATTGGTATTAAATCCTTTAAACTGTGCCGTCAGAACTTAAATGCCAGCCAATCTGAGGAGAACATTGTAGGGTGGAAAATGCGTCATGTAGCTTTCCATTCTACTACAGGGAAATAAATGTGAATGATGATTTTAAATCCTTGGTAAATTGATTAAAGAGCTCATTTTGTTCTTAAAATCTAGACGTGTACTTGCCGCCTTCAGTTGAACCAGAGATTTTAATTTTTCTTTTTCTCTACATTGTTGGAGTTAATGGCCATTTTTGGTACATTTCAACTTTCTGCAAAGATACTGTAAACGTATTTGACGCCATCGAAGGAAATGATGGAAATATTGTTCTTTTTCTTCTGTTTCAAAATACTCCACCTACCAGGCCAGTGCGCCTGTTAGTTGGAGCCATTGTTTTTCTAGTGAATTTCGAAAACTAGTTCTGTGAATTTTGAGAATGACATAAATTGATTTTTTGTTGCATTCAATTTAAAGCTGATTCAAAAATGGTAAATACAGCTATTTTCGTCTTTCGAGTATTGGAAAAACGATCAGGGTGCCTCCTGTACCACGTGTTTCCCATGAGTCTTGGTCATGTAAAGTTTTCCACTATTGCAGTGTACAGTTTTGGTATGAAATAACTATTTACAATTCAACTGCACAGTTGCTGTGCACCGTGGTCCTGTACAGCATCAGCAGGCATGTATAGTGAGTACAGTGGTGTAAACAGTAAAAAATGCAGTAGCATGTACGTTGTAAATCATTTCATATAGTAACTTTGCGTCACTGTGTACCCGGCAGGAAACGAACACGTTCAAAAATCCCGATGTTACATCTGTACGTAAAGTCCCATTGCGTAATGGACCTTTCCGCTTTTCAACGGCGCATTTACAGTACCCTGGTGCAATACCAGCCGGTAATTTTCCTGGAACCGCGATGTGCCAGTGCCCATCCTTCTATTTAAGGACTCAAGCAAGAAATTATATCCGAAAATTTACAGGTGCAAAGATCTTTCGCTTCAAACCCGTACATTTTGAGCACTGTAGCACAACCATAGTATCCATGCTACCAACCATTAGTGCGATGAATCTAGTTGCAGCATACTATCAAACCATCAGATCCGAAATTAGCGTGTCTGCTGGGCCCGCACGCATATGCCAACCTATTTGGAGGTGTCAAAGTAGCACCGCTCCCGGTATCCCGGTACTTTTCACCCTATTCAAATTGGATAGAGCACTAAGCATCTCACTTTTCCCCGCGTACGGATATGGTGTTGATTTTCTGCGCACTAGCGCTTGTTCAACATGTTGATCGTAGAGGGCGCCTGCGTTTGTCTCGTTAGCCACTTTGCGTAACTAAAAAAGACGGTTTTCTACAACGAATATATGGATCCGAGAAGGTTGGATGCCCCTCAACACAAATGGGTGGGAAGGGATCCTACGGATTACATGACTATGAAGTTGATACTAGAGCTTAAAGTCGATGGACGGCACCTACTCGTGTCCTTAAATTCAACAAGGTCCACCTTCACTGTCTCTGAGGGTACAGCAGCCTCAAGCCCCTGTATTAAAGTACGTAATGATTCCATTGCAGATAACTTTTATTTCTTTTTTCGTAAATTGAAGTCTGGGTCATGTAACTAGGGCATAAAAATTGTATCTAAATAATCCTTTCAAAGATTAAATAATATTAATAAATGATGTACTACAAGATTTCACTAAAACAGTGTAAAAGGAAAATAGACCGGTATGATATGTTTCACTTTGAAAATGTTCATAAAAATACTTTAGAATCGCTAACATCAATACATGAAAGTAAAAGTAAATCAATCGAACATTCACAGGCAATGATTCGGGAATTGTTTACCATTTTTAAAGATATTATAATAACATATTTCGTTGTCCTATTACCAAATTTTTAGATATCGAAAGAACATGTAACAGAATATTAATTTTGTCATGAATTTCAACAGTTATATATACACAAGCCTTTAGTCACTAAAGAACATCGCGATTTTGCATAAGCTTTTTTTCCTATTTACAATTTACCTATCTCGTACTCTTGAGAGAAAAGTAAGGAAGAAATGTTTTATTCCAAAAACTTATTTTTTGCGCTATTAATTAATTGTTTTGGTGTCGGTAAAGTTTATTTTGTTCTAAAAATTCTCGTGCAAGTTAAATAACAGCAATTAATGTCGTAATAAGATTATAATATTATTTACGTATTCTTGCAATTTATGATATATCGGTCATATGCACAAATAATTGTAATTATTTATTTTATGAAAGGAAGAACTACTTTTTTCAATTTTGTCTTTCAAAAACTATCTTTAATTATACAATATAGTTACAACGCATGAAAGTCGCAAAAAAAACTATTTTTGTATTTAAAAAAACTTTTTTACAGAAATTTTAGTTAATAGACATTCCAGTTTCTAGTTAATAATTTCCCATCCCTTAAAAAACTATAAAAGTACCTAAACTTTACCAAGTACACGAATCCATTATTTGATCTGCTCTTTTAAATTTTTTCGCGGTTAGTATATTTCGTTTTTTTCAAGTACACGTTCAATCAGATTTTTTACTCACTTACTAGTAGGAACTTACTAGTAGGAGCTACGAATGCTTTTCGTAGCATTAATTACGTAATTTACATATAAATCCTATGAATTAATACACTATTTATTTTCAATATATCATTCTAAGAAACAAAGCATTCGAAAATACTTTAAATTAAAACTTTTTCAAAATTTTGATTTTTAGTTATTAAATTTTCACTTGTTAAGTTTTAGACATTTTGTAACTTCAAACCATAATATATCGAAAATTTGTATTGTTTTTTTCTTGTGAAAAAATAGTTATAAATATATTTGCAATGTAGTATGAACTGGAAGGCCGTAAACATTTTCCATTTTTCTTTGGTACTGTTTTTGAATAAAGTAAAGAATATTTTTTAAATTTTTATTATTTGTTACGCGTCACAATGCAACACATAGTTTACAAGTAAGCAATCCAATTTTCAATTAGGTTGCATTTAAAATGGATCAAAACAATATAACTGTATGTTTGGGTAGTTAAATCAAAGTAAAGAATTCATTACGAATGAACAAAGGTGATCTATCAAACTAAAATTGAAAAATTGAATATTGAAAG
Organism: Herpochondria borealis; assembly: GCA_032274145.1. NCBI lineage: Eukaryota > Rhodophyta > Florideophyceae > Ceramiales > Ceramiaceae > Herpochondria > Herpochondria borealis. The sequence goes on along the minus strand of JAVCKV010135198.1, from coordinate 6,731 downwards.
CTTGATTAAAAAACATTCAAATTATAAATAGCCATAAAGTTAGGGGCCACAAATTTGCGTACGCATTGTACATTGTAAAAAGAGTTCACAATAATAAATCTAAAACGATTACATGTTCACAAGAGCATTGTATTTATGTGCTGTAGAGAATGAATTTTCACTACAAATTGTTTACTGAATATTAATTATGTAAACCTTTAAAGCAACTTGGCATTTGCGACCGCGATATGAATAATTAGGAAAATAATACGATAAAATCAATCCGTTCAATTTTTTTAAATCGTAGATGACTTACAAAAACACTTTACAATTACCACATATTCTTTAATGCAAAAATTAGTTACTTAAACTATAAATTTCAGCAAGAAAATAAGTTTACTCTGCTTGATTTCTGTATGTAGTGCAAGCTAGAATTTGTTTCATGTCACATCTAATTGAAAATAGCTAAAATTTTATGTTTTTAGTAAGCAAGTATAACAATTTAAAAGCAAACAAAATTTTTAATCCCTGGGGAGTTACTAATGAACCTCAAAAGTTACGATATTCGTAGGGAAAAGCAAGAACAACCAGTCCAACCATGTCTCATCAACCCACTTTACAGGCTGCTCTTGAAGCGAAATAAAAGCTTCAAGCCGCCAATGAATCCCTGTAAGCCAATTTTAAGCATAGTCAGCACAGAATCCAAGAAGAATAAGTGAAGATGATGAAGAGAACAGTCCAATTTTCACTATATTATTTGAATTGGAAGGAGCTCAAGATATTATAAAAATGTGATACTTTTCGTGCCAAGAAAACTGCGTTTGGCGTTAACGTTTCTCTGAAAAAAATTATATTCAAAAGAACCCTCTTCGTCATGATCAACACATTTACTGTCGTCAGTGGGATATTCTTCGGATAGATTTCGGTACGAAGAAGGCTGAAAAACGGCGAAATGACCACTTTTCGTAGCGTCAGAGCCGTCAGCAACGACTGCAGGGAGGTTTCCAACACTTGCATGGAACTTATTCAGCATAAAACATGCACCATTAAATTGATGCACCATCTCTCGATACTGACACTAAAGACAACTGAAATTTCCTAAAAATGTTTTCATCTCTCCCCCCAAACTGCATGTATTAATTCAGCTTTTTCTGAAACCCCAAAACATAAAATCAAAAAATATCAAAAAAGGTCCAGTATGAAAGAACCAAACGAGTATAATTATGCATTCTAGTTCAAAATTAAACGTTTGTAGATAATTGAGATATTTGCTTTGTTCCTTTTCTTATAAGAATCTAGTTGTCACCTTACATAAATTTAAAATTTAAAAAATAGTAAGACTAATATTAAAATTTCCCGATAGCTGAATTCGTAAAATAGATATATTTCTTTTACTAAACTTTAATAATTACAATGTTGCGTAATTAATCGAACTATGATTATTATTATGTGGCGAATGGTACCCATTTTGACCCGCACACGATTGTGACCCTCAAATATGGATTATTATAATTACAGCGGTTACTCAGAGGAAAATTTAACGATATTCGAACCCGGTACCTCTCAATTATACATCGAGAGGCCTGTCACTAGGCACCAGGTGTTTCTTGTATTCTTCTTTGAACATTTTATCATTTATACTAAGTAACGAACGGTTTCACATACTTATAATTTTTTGTCATGGTTTCATTTATAACTCTCTATTATGTAATTTAATGAATGTGCGTTTATTTAGTTATGGCTCAATTTGAATTCTATCTTTTATTGATTTTTAATATCCTAACGTAACATTCAAATCTAGTTCAGTTGAGTAAACAGTCATTACTTGGGATTTTGTTGCATTACATTTGATGGGAACATAGAAAGTAATAATTTGAATTAATTAATGTATTTGTTATTATTTCAAAAGACTGTACACATTTTTCTATTGATTGAAAATAAGTTATTCTTCATGTACATTTAGCGCATAAACTATGTTTATGTGATGATTATATGCAATTCCTGTGTTGCAGTGTCAATTTCTGTTTTACTTACCCTTCCGGTGAAGTCATATGAATCAAAATTTATTCAGTCTCTTTTTGTGATACATACAATCATTTAACGTCACTGTACATTTTCTGTGTAGAATTGTTTTATTGAAAAATGCGCTTTTGATTACAGAGCCTAATGTAGCCTTCTTCTCTAGAAATATTTGTATTATATTACAACGAAATTTCGGTCGGAAGTAAATTTCGATGACCTGGAATTTCGATGTTCAGATTAATTCACCGAGCCCTTTCTACGCAACGCCTCTACTTTTTCCAGCTCAACTGTGGAATTCTTTCCTCTCTCGACTGGTTTTCTGGCCGAGGCGTTGCTCCTCCGTTACTATATCACACTTCCATCATCTTTCTCTTCCAAAACCCCTTTTCGCCTTGGATATTCCTGCTACCCTTTCTAATAAAGCTACATCAGACTTCCACTAATAATTTGGTTCCAAAGAGCAGAAATATTGAGTTCGCAGGTACTTTCTCGACCTTACTCCTATCTGAAAAGCACAGAGTCTGTCTTCTATCCGCTGCGATTCTCAAGTCTCCCTACTGGTTCAAGGAGAGCCCAAACCGTTCGTATTCTTTATTGCACTCACTCAAATCAAAATAAAGATTTTCTTTTCTCAGAATGTACAAAAATTCACATGTTGCTGCTTTCACAACTTTCAAGATTCGAAGAGGTACAACGGCGACTTTTGGCGGGGCATGGAAAACTAATCGGCGGTAACGGACCACGTGTGCGTGCGCACCGTGGCTAGCAGAGAGGGCGAAATTAAATTTGGGTGTAGAATTGCGCCAAAATGTTCGTAGAAATGTGGGAGAAATAGAGCACAGACAAGTTGTTAACGTAATTTACAAATGTGGGGGGGATTCATTAAAAATACTCAAATTCTATATTTGGACCCATCAGACTTATAAGTATCACTGCCAAGCTGAACACAGCCTGACTCAGGATATGTTCTCTGAAAAACAGTTGGAATAAAGATTTAGGCGCTGCGGCGCTTCAAAGATCGAACATCAGACGAACTTTCCGGCGAAGATTCGCCTGGTTGCGGAGCTACAACGCGAAAGAGAGTTTTTTTGATGCTCAATGATCGCATGAGAGAAATAATAATGGCCCTGGACCCCAAACCACTTTCTCCATGGCAACGTTCAAATATTGTTGAAATTTTCAATTAAATTAAAATTAAAATGTATAGAAGTCGTACTCGTCAAAATATCTGCCGTTACAAATGGAAAGAGTACCTCCCGAGTGAGCTTGTCTCAATCCTCCATCCGCACGTCGCCGAGCGCACGCAGCACCGCCTCGCCTAACGCAACCTCGTCCTACCACACTATGTCCACCGACAACACGATGATGGAAGTGTTCGACCTCGAGCTTGCCCAACACGCCGACCTCTTCGATATACCATTCCCCGCTGTTCAAGACGTCGTCGCCGATCAAGACGATGAAGAACCATACGAAGCTGGCCTCTGCGCTCTGCAAGACGAGGGCGACGGCGACGGCGACCACAACGAGTGCAAGCATGGCGACGCCACACATGCACAGCTGGACCTGCATGCTATGCAGTTCATGCAAAAGCAGCTCCAGCTCTGCACGTGCTCGCCGACGTGCGATGTTCCCGGAATTTCAGACCACGCGCGCGCGTTTGCAGCTATGTCAGAGCGTGACCGCGTCAATGCGGTACGTGCAATCATGTTTGCGCTTTCCACGGCTTCTGGAAAGGAGAACGAGCTTCGGTATATTCGAAGTCAACAATGGAAGAAAGCGCGTGTCGAGAAAGATGGGGATAAATATGCTACTACGGTGTACGCAATCAGCGGACAGCGCGTTTGTCGCGAATTGTTCGCCGCCGCCGTACAGTTGAACCCGCGGACTATCTCGCAGTACGTCTTGGTTTTCTCGCAGGCAGAAAAGTTCGAGCTGATGGAGACCAAGATGCGAGGGCGAAAGAAGGGAATGATGTCAAGTCAGACCATCATGGCGCCCGCGTTCCTCGAACGTTATGGACAGGTGAATGCAATGCCCTGCCAGACAGGACGGGGATCGACAGAGGAGAGCTGCGTGCGCTACTTACCGTCCTCCTTACTTCCCGCCGAATTATACGAGGACTACGTGTCGGAGTGGGCCAACATAAGGCCGATCGTCATCGACGGTGATCGGAACCCGCCATGCGAGCCGATGCTGAAGAAGAGCTTTCTTCGCGTGTGGCGCGAGAAGGTACCAACGCTCCGCTTCTTCAAGCAGAGGAACGACTTTCGCGACATATGCACGTATTTTCAAAATACGCTCGCTTCCCCGCTTGACGAAGAAACGCGGACACGCGCAGTTTAATCACTTCGATATCACAGGGCGGACGCCGTGGCGGAGTTTTATCTATACAAGTCTAAGATGCAAACCGCTGCAGATGACGAAGAGTGCATTTCGTTGCATCTAGTGTACGAGTGTGCGGAGAACGTCCTCTTGCCGCATCTAATTCGCCAAACCGGTCAGCTCCACTTTGTGACTGGGCTAAAAGTTGATTTGTTTGCGGTACACAGCAGAAAATGGCAGCGAACTTCCGTTTTTGCTTTCCAAAAGGTCACTGGCCGGGTGGGAAAGCGGTGAGTGAGGTCGCCTCGATAGTGTATCATTCTATCAGCGAAGACTGCCGCGACCCTCGCTATAAAGATTGTCGGCGCTTGGTGGTGCACGCCGACAATTGTGCGGGACAAAACAAGAACCGCTTTATGGTTTGGTTTTACGCACTTTTGGTGGTCCTGGGAGAGTTTGAATCAATCAGGATGCACTTTTTGGTAGCCGGCCATACCAAGAACAGATGTGACGCATCTTTCGGGTTCGTGAAGCGACTTCTAGCGAAACGGAACGTACTATCGCCAGCAGACATATTGGAGACTGTCGTGGAAAGTTCTGTGTCTACAGATTCTGTTTGCTGTACATATATGCGCTTATTTAGTTGGAAGGAATTGCTGTCTAAATGGTTCGCGTATCCTTCCCCATGCAGCTCACCAAAACAACATTGCTTCACATTCTCTGCTGATTAACCCCGGGGCAGTCGCGGTTAAGGTTCTCAGCAACAACGAGGATATCAAGCGGTTCAAAGTTCTCAAGAACGGCACCACTGTTGCACAAGTGCGACAAGAAGCCGATGTGGCTTTGTAGACGGAAACCTATCTTGCCCGTCCGGTTTCCCTTGTTTATTTACCATATTTGAAAGGAAAAACCGTGAGGGATATCTCAAGGAGGTCTGCGACCGGTATTATCCCGTAAATAATTCTTTTCTGAGCAACTATTTTTCACCTTGCACAAAACCACCGTCGAGCGACCCGGTCCAATAAAGAATTGATCGTATCTCCTATTTTACTGCTCAGAATTCTATCAGCTCAACGTCGTTCTGAAGTTCTGAACAAGAGCTACAACTTTGGTTTTCGTACCGACAGCGGTCCAAGATGACATTCTGGCCTCTAGCCAAGTGACCCGATATATAGAATTTGAGTATGTTTAATGAATCCGCACACAATTGACAAATAGTTTCTTCACTTATTAGCGCCTCTTTGCACTTCAACTGGATATTGTAAATAAATACCTCATTAAAATTCTCGAAGAGCACTTAAGACTTTCCCTATGGCTTGTCGTGCGTGCAAGGCGTTCGTAACGCGTGGATATGGGCCATTTTCAACAACTTACCGAAGCGGAAGCGTTTTAATTATCCTAATAGTGAGTTTAGACGTGCGATGGTGGAAACGAGGTAGATGGTTCCAATGGGGAGAATTGCGGTAGTTGAGGTTCGGGAAGCTGACGGTGGCGGGTGAAGCATTGGAGCTTTTTTTGGGGGGATCGATGGCGTAGTGGAGAGCGACAGGGAAGGTCTTTGCAACGATATTCGGTTCATAAGGTGGTTCGGGTTCATGGTGGCTGTCGTGCTGCTTCGCAAGGTCGGCCTTGCCTAGCTGTTGGTGCGAAAGAGGCGCGTAATTCTGCACGCAGAGCACCCCTCCAATCAGACTCCTTTGCATCCGTGTTATTTTATTTATCTTTTCCGATATTTCGAAAGCAGGTGTGGCTATTTCTTCGGGATTCCTGACAACTGTCCTCCAAGTGTGATTATTAGTCATTTTCTACCGCATCCGCGAATGGGAAAAGCTCTCGAATGATGTGTTTCCACTTTACTAATATTTTTCGTTCAGCCAATGGTTCTGTCCCTGTTCCTGTTCAAGCCAAGTTTTCATTTCCGTTGTGAGAGGGTTACTACCATGATTTTTTTGAGTGATCCATCATGAGTAGCGTTGCATAGCCGTGGCAACCAAGAGGCGACCATGAGGTGCTGGTGGAGAGGCGTGAGAGATACGCAAGTGCGCGAGCAGCGACCTGTGTGGACGCACGAAGCGTGCACCCGCCGCAACGCCCGTACGCCCATTCCACTCATCGCGCGACTTCCCTGTGCGGGTCGCGAGCCCCGCAATTTCTCGCAGCGAGGGGTCGCGCCCTATCCTAAAACCCTATATGATACCTTTGTAGCATGAGGACGACGACGGTAACAGCGCCGTGCTTCAACAGTGCCAAGTGCCCGCTCGCGTCCGTTGCTCTGGAAGCAACAGCTCTCTTCCTTTTTTTTTGTGCCAGCCTCTACCGCTTGGCGTAAACCCTATCTCGTCGCGAGGCATCAATGTGTCGGCTGTTTCATCCCCAGCTTATCTCCTCACTTGCTTACGTGGAGAGCC
>JAVCKV010135087.1:0-18992 GCA_032274145.1 Herpochondria borealis | reverse complement strand
TCACAGATGATAGTGAAGCATGTGTTCAAAAAAGTACAAGCTTTATTTTTGATTTTTTTTTAGACCTGAATAGTTACAAATAATAAGTGATTTATGTGGAATGTCTGAAGGTTCTTCGAGGGGTTTTATGGAGGTAGTTTGAGTTTTCCTCAAAAGAACAAATACTAATAAAAGGAACTTTTTACTGGCAACATTAACGAGACCTCTTCAATAATTGATCTGGAGTACAATAGATCAAGCAAGCTTGTGTTTTTTTCTGTTGCTCTTGATTTAAGCGGTATCCTGAGCCTTTAGACTGCCCTAGATCTTTCACCTTAAGAGCTTTCACTCCTCCTGCTTTCTATAATTTATACCAGTCAGAGACTGTATTACGATTTACACCGACTATCTCAGAGATATCGGTGTATTTCATCCCATGCTCTCGAAGCTTGATAGCTTGCTTTCTTCTAATTTCTTTGATGATCGGCTTCGTGCATCTTTCATTTCCATTTAGATAAGCAGTTTTTATGTAAGCTTATAATCGGTCGCATTAATGCAGGGTGATCAAGCTAGGGAGTCACTGGTTAAAATAACTAATTTTTAACCGCAGATTAGCGCAGATTTACACAGATGTCTTGATGCTTTGCTGGCTCTTGAAGCTCTGAAATTTCAATTCAAACGTGAATAGATGGCTTTCACAGAGAAAAGAGGAATTAACCGTGCTGATAATCTGCGACTCTCAGCGAAAAATCTGCGGTATTAGCTTTTTTCACCCCTAACTTGATCGCCCTGCGGATTAATGGATGATGCACATGATATGAGGTTGTTTGATTACTCTCAGAGTGTGTTATTCTCATTCAGGATTGTATCAAAATAAATTTTGTCTTCTTTCTGTGTAATGGTGACAGCTCCTGATTTATCTAGTAGGTAGAGTTGTATTCCTAGCTTCTCAATCGCATTTATCCATTTTTCAGAGCGTGACTGATCTGTTGGGAAATAGGATTGGGTGGCTATGATGACTTTTGGGTCGAGTAGTTCGATGATGTCTGGGTGGAGAGACTCGTCTAGCTTGTGCTTTCCTAAAACGAGGATGTTAGGGTTAAGTTTTTCAACTCCGACCCTGTGTTCTCTTTGGCGTAGCCATTGCGCAAAGTGATAGCCGCTGTCATTGAGGAATAGGATGCGTTTTCCGTGCCAGTGAAGCATGAAAACTAGACTGCGGTCATCGGCTAGAGGTTGGGTTTGTGGTGCTGCGTAGATTAGCTCTAAGCTTATCCCATCTGAGATAGGAAATGTAGTTTCGCTAGAACTAATCACTTTAATCCCTTTCTGCTTAGCTGTATTTATGAGTTCAGAATAGGAGGTGCTTTTAGAATTTCCGTGAGGGATGAGGATTTGTTTGATGGAGAATTCATCTAATGCTGCAGTGAGTCCTTGAACGTGATTTATATCTTGGTGGGAGGCGATGAAGGTATCGATTCTAGCACCATTCTTACTTAGGCTAGGAAAAATTTCATATTGAAACTGTGACTTGTTTCCAGCATCTAATAGAATACCTCCGCCCATTGATAAATAAACTCCACCACCACCTTTGCTGACATGGTAAATTACTACTCTTTCGCCAGTTGACCATGGTTGGGCGTGGTATCTCGAGTTGGGGATAGATGCGAAAAAGTGTGAGAACCAATAGGCCGAGTTTGCTGTGTAGGCATTGCCTTGATTGACATATTTTCCGAGGGTGGGAGACACAGATCCTACTATTAGCGAAAGACAGCAGGTTCCTAATAAAAGGAAAACGATAAAAATCAGTGGTAAGCTCGCTATGATAGAAATGGGTGTGATGAGTCCGAAATAGAGCCAGATGAGAATAGATGAACCACACCAGGCACTAGTCGATACAGCTAGTGATTCTGAAGTTTTGGTCCGCATTTGGAGCCAGATTTTTTGTTTTTTAGTTAGCAGGGACTGCGGGAAAAATGGGTCGATATAGTTGATCCATTCATAGCGGTCCATCCACCAGCTTCCGGTAAATGCTATGGCGATGAGTACTGCGTATGAGAGCTGGAATCCGGGGAGGAATAGGCTGTGTGTATTCCACAGTAGGGCGATAATTCCGCTGAGCCATAAGCAGTTTGGCAGTGATGGCTTACGGAGTAAAAGGATGGCTAACAGAACTGTGGAACCCATGATGCTAGCTCTCATCGCAGGTGGTCTCATTCCAGTGACTATGGCGTAGAAGAACATGATACCGATGACGGCTGGTATCCATACCTGAATTGGGCAGCCGATTATTCTCAGAATGATCATGAAGATCAGACCGATCATCATGACATGAAGCCCACTGACAGCAAACACATGGATGGTTCCGCTGTTTTTAAAGTCGTTCATGATCTCACCGTCACGCTTGGGTTTTTCTCCTAGAAACATCGCGAGAATAACCTTGGCGGCATCGGTCCCTTCGATCCCAGAGGTAAGTTTTCCACGTATCCACTGGCGGGATGATTCGGTGAACCTATCCAGCTTGTGCGATATTGCTATTTCCTCTGTGGGTATAGTATGAGTCGCTCTGAGTTCGATGGATATTCCTTTCCTGTGTAGAAACTCTTGTTTGTCGAATACTTCTGGGTTGAATGCAGGTCTTGGAAGCCTAACAGTTCCTTTGAACCAGGTTTTCTCACCCACGTTCACGAGATGGCCTTCAGGAATGTAGGCTAATAATTTCTCTCCTTCTATGGATTCTGGTCCTTGGAGAATTTTTATGATAGCCTCGGTCGGGCGACCGAGACTCATGCGCGGAGGGCTGTCAATAATGCCGTAGATCTCCACAGTTTTATTATTTAGAAATATAGCTTCACGCTGAGCTTCTAGCCTTTGATGATGGAGGTAGCCGCCAATTAGTGTAGCGATAAGGGTGAGCGCTATAATTTTGCGCGAAGTAAATGCCGCTAGCAATAGGAGAGGAATAAAAAAATAGCAAGCAGCCCCAGCAGAGTTATCTACTGATAGGACAGCCAACACTAAACCGATGAAGGGGAGGAGTAGCGGTTGCCTAAGTAACCACGTCTTGAGCTTTTTATACATTAGGGCTGGGAGGGTCTATCACCGCGACCTCCACCTCGTATCCTAACTGCCTCAGCTGTTGCATGGCATTTGCGCTGTGACGGGTGCTAGGGAATGTTTCAATGACTTCTGATAGAGTAGCTGCTCCAGCGTCCTTATCTTCGCAGTCATCAAGCTGCCACTCAGATATACGGAAGAGTAAAAATGCTGCATCTTCTTCTTGCCATTCGTGTTCATCGTATGCCTCGCGGATAGAGGCGACAGCTAGTAGTGGTTGTTCCAGTTTCTCAGCATAGATCTTTGCCATATCGGTCCAAGCTAGTCTGTTAGATGGTTCTTTAATGATAGCTTGTCTGTAGGCAATCACTGCATTTTCAAAATCTCCTTGTGCCACTAGTGCTCTAGCATCATTGAGTAAGTCTTTCTCTACTGTCTCATTTGCATCACTGTACATTGACTGCGCTGCCTTGTAAGAGAGCGCGGGCAGGACATAAAATACTCCTAGTAAGCCGACGTAGAGTCCGGCACAGATAGTAGCTATCAAGCGTGAAATAGTGGACATACTATCGCTCCCCGTATATGAAACGTAAAGAAAGTATGCGATGCACGCTCCGACGGCGGTGATTATGATTTTGATAGCCATGTTGATTGATAAGTGGTTTTTATAGATTAACCAAGACTATGACTGAAACACCTGACAGATCAAGCAATCATCGCGATGATCGTGCTTCAGAGCATATGTATCATTTTAATCGATGAGAGTATACATAGTATCAATTTGAATGATTTGTGAATTCTGCTTAATGTGTTGCCATGTCAGAAGAGGAGATAGTATCAACAGAGGTGAAGATTGAGAAAAAAAGAGTGGAGTCTGCGGACACCAGATCGTTCTGGACGATGGTGGTGCTAGCGGCTCAGAATGCCTTTAATGACAAGGCGGCGCAGACCATGCTCACGATACTAGGGGTTTTCATCGCTAATGCCGCATTCAGAGCTAAGAACATAGGTGAAATGTCCGCTGAGTTGCTTTCCTCAGCAAGCTCTACAGACAGCGCATGGGTGCCGCTTGCTCTAAGCGCATTAATACTAGCTCCATTTATTTTATTAGCGCCTATTGCAGGTTGGGTGTCAGATCGCTTTAGTAAGACAAGGGTATTAAGAGCAGGTGCGTTGATGCAGGTTTGCGTTCTCGGTCTCATTGTATTGGCGATAAGTATGGAGAATTTTGTTCTAGGAATCGTAGGGTTCGGGCTTCTAGCACTCCAGTCTACCATTCTCAGCCCTGCGAAAAAAGGCATCGTCAAAGAGATGATGGGTAGCGAAAAGCTAGGCGCTGCGAGTGGTGTTCTAGAGCTAAGTTCTGTATTAGCAATCTGTGTTGGGCAGATTCTAAGTGGGTTTTGGTTTGATAGCAGGATGGCTGAGACGACTTCACCATGGGAAGCTGCATACTGGCCAGTCTTGTTATTGTTTATCTTTTCTATCCCTGCTTACTTGGTATCGCACACGATGAAAGTCTATCCATCGCCAGGAAAGAGACCATTTAAAGTGAGTATAATCACTGAGCATGTAGGGCAGATGAAAGACCTCTTAGGAGACTCTAAAATCCGACTCAGTGCTCTAGCGATTGCCTTTTTTTGGTTCATCGGGGGCTTCATTAATATAGCTGCTTTCCAGGTAGCTAACGAGATCACAGAGAGTGCTAAACTTGTTTCAGGTGTTTCTGGTTCCACTAGTGGTATGGGTTCTGAGCTGGCCTATTTTTTAGCATCGGCCAGTGGTGGTATGATTCTGGGTGGGGCTTTTGCTGCCTATAGTTGTCGTAGATCTATTGAGCTCGGCTTGGTTCCAATCGGTGGGATTCTTATGGTGATAGGTAGTGCAGCGCTCTCCCTCTTCCCTACGGATGGGAACTGGTTTAAAATTTGGATCGGCTTCACAGGCTTCGGAGCATCCATGTTCTTGGTTCCGCTGAATGCTTACCTTCAGGATAATGTTGATGAGGATAAACGTGGTAAAGTTATTGCTGGGTCGAATCTGCTAGACTGTATTGCCGGTGCATTTGCTCTCGGGTTATTTTCTACTCTCCTGGCAGTAGGAGTGAGTATCAATCAACAGTTCATACTAATTGCGGTGCTTTGTTTGGCTGTCACTATTTATGCTACGCGGATCTTACCTCAGCATTTTGTTAGATTTACTGTGCTTACCTTTATGCGTATTTTCTACAGACAGAAAGTGCTCCACGCTGAGCGTCTGCCATCTGAAGGAGGAGTGTTAATAGTGCCTAATCATGTGACCTATTTGGACGCTTTCATCCTGACAGCCTCCAGCAAGCGACCTATCCGGTTCCTGATGTATGATTCTTATTTCAAAAAAGCTGGTCTGGTGCGTTTCTTTATCAAGTTTTTCGACACGGTTCCTATCTCAGATAAGCGAGCAAAGGAAGCCATTCAGAAGGCTGCGGATGCTGTTGCTGAGGGGGGAGTAGTGTGTATTTTTCCAGAAGGTCAGCTTACAAGATCAGGCTGCATGAATGAGCTTAAGAGGGGGTTTGAAATGATCGCTAGGAAAGCAAAATGCCCTGTTGTTCCTGTCTATATGGATGGTCTATGGGGATCGATCTTCTCCTTCGAGCGTGGGAAATTTATCTATAAGTGGCCATACAGACTCAAGTATGGTGTCACTGTAGCATGGGGTGAGCCGATGCAAGCACGTGAGGCGACAGCCGTGACTGTTAGAGAAAAGCTAAGCGAGCTAAGTGCTGAATCATTTTCCCATAGAGATGTGCTGCAGAAGCCCAAAAAATCTGCCTGTGGTGGTAGAGTGAAAGTTAAAGAAGGTAGCAGGGAAGTAATTCAAAAACTTACCTCTGAGGTGGCTGAAATGTCTGAAGAAAAAATCCACGGACTTGTTTACAACGCACTCCAGATCTCAGAAGTTCATGCGCTGAGAAAGAGAGACACTATCGCGCTGCAAGTGAGTGAACTCGGAGATGCTGCGCATGTTCTTACGGTGATTTTGCCTAGAATAGGCAGATATAAAGTAGTGCTCATCGATGATGAGACCACGGTTGCTGAGCTGAAGGGCTGGCACAAAAAATATGATCTTAAAAACTACTTTGGAGGTGAGAAACTTCGCAATCTGTTAGACTCCTCGCACCTAAGAGAAATACCGATTTACCTAGTTAATGGTGACCAGGCTTCTGAGCGTTGCTATCCGGTGAAGGTGGTGGGCGAGCGCGTGGTGGCGATGTCCATGCCGCACCCGATCGCGGTGACCGCGACTAATCAATTTCAAGCAGGTTGGAAAGAGTCCGCCTATGGGCGGGTCCTACCGGGCTACCGGGTGGATGAGGACGGCGAGCTAGATAAGATCTATGACCCTCAAAGTAATGCCCTCATCATCCAGGCGCCAGTGGATAATGAAGGCTTTATGTTAGTTTGATAGGGGGAATCAATACTAGTCACGGAGTTCTCTCCTGATCTCTTTCTTGATTTCTCTCGTGACTTTAGCTATTTCTTTGAAAAACTTTCCTCTTTCTTTGTAGAGCTTCTTCTTTTCAATTTGTGAAATATCTTTATCTATTTTTAGTAGCACTTTGAGTTCCTCCTCGAGGCTAGTAAGCTTATCTAGTTGACGTTTGATTTTGCTGGCTTCTGTAGAGGATAGTCTACCAGATTCGATGCCTTTTTTTAGGGTTTTAGCTAACTTATGATCGTGTATCTTGAATAGGGATGGGAGTTCTTTGTCGCCTTCTGCGCCGCCTGCCACGGCTGTCAGGGTGTCATTGATGTCGTTTAATTCTTTGATTATAGAATTGATCTCTTCTTTAGTGAATGTGCTATCTTTCTTAGCGTCAGTAAGAGACTTAGTGATGGCGGTGTGGATGATTTTATATTCATCGCCTTCCGCCTCAGATATTCTTCCAGACTTCAATAATGCCAATACGCGTGTGTAGGTATGTTTATGGTATGTTTTGATATCTGAAGGGCGCCTGTCTTTTCTTCCTCTGTGTGTGGCTTGTGAGTCTCTTTTTTGTGCTTTTGGTGTTTGCGTGGCTTTTTAGCTATGGCTGAACTAGTGATGATGCTAAGGCCTATTATCGTGAGTATAGAGAATTTGATGATAGTTATATTTTTCATAGTTTTATTTGCTGGTTGAGTATTCGGAACTTCGATGAAACTAGAGGATGGATTAAAAGTTTCATAGAAACTCTATGAAATTGAAACAACCGTGGCTGTATCTCTAAGCTTGCAGTTCGCGCTAACTGAGACATTATCTTGGAGTGACTAGAGAAGAGACCATCGTAAAAGCTAGACTAGTAATCGAGATAGAGCAGCAGGCTATTACAGGGCTGTTAGAGAATCTTGGGCAGGAATTCGTGGATGCTATTGGGCTGTTAGCGGATGCTATGGAGGCGAAGAATAAAATTGTTGTTGTGGGAGTGGGGAAGTCTGGAAATATTAGCCACAAGATAGCTGCCACGCTGAACTCGACTGGTTCCACTGCGGTAGTTTTAAATTCGCAGAATGCGCTTCACGGAGATCTAGGTCTTTTATCTGATGGCGATGTCGTGCTTGCTCTTTCCTATTCTGGTGAGACTGCAGAGCTTATTGATCTGATACCTTCTATCAAAAGATTTGATGTTAAGCTGATCAGTATTACTGGTAAACCCAGTTCTACTCTGGCGAAGCATTCTGACGTCTCTCTTATCACTCCTGTAGAGCGAGAGGCTTGTCCGCTGAATTTAGCGCCCACCTCATCATCCACTGCTGCTCTGGTGATGGGAGATGCTCTGGCAATGGTTCTGCTCGATGCTCGTGGATTTACTGAGGAAGATTTTGCTCGTTACCACCCAGGTGGATCACTTGGTAGAGCGCTGCTAACTACTGTGGAGGACATTATGCGCAAGGATGATGCCTTGGCAAAACTAGCACCTAGCGTGACAGTGGAAGTGGCGATCGCAGCGATGAGTAAATCTCGCTCTGGAGCTTGTGTTCTGGTGGGAGAAGACGGTGGGCTAGCTGGTGTTTTCACTCATGGAGATTTTGCTAGAGCCTTTGAGCAGAATGATTCTGTTAGAGGGCGTCTAGTGAGTGAATTTATGACTGTGGAGCCTGTCACGGTTCAGGCGAGTTCGCTAGCTGCTGAGGCGATTAAGAAAATAGGTAAACATAAAATTGATGACATCGTGGTGCTTGATGATACAGGGAAGCCTGTGGGATTAGTCGATACTCAAGATTTCGCTAGATTAAAGCTGATCTAGAAAACGCTTTTATATTAACACTCACACTACACGACAAAAAAACACACCTCGCTCAATATGCTATAAGTAATTAACAATAAGAAACATAGTGTAAAAAATAATGTGGTTTTTTCTTGACTTTACATTAAGCTGGCCATGCTTGATATGGACACTTATCAAGCACTACTAAGCACTACTAAGCACTACTAAGCACTACTAAGCACTACTAAGCACTACTAAGCACTACTAAGCACTCTAAGTCAGGGAACTACATCTAACAAAGCACGACTAAAGGTTTTCGCCTGCCTCATCATTGGCGTTATACGTTGTCGTAGCGTAAACCTCTCCAAACTCGCTGCTCTGCAAAATTCAGACGCATCAGAAGACAGCCAATACCGCAAGTTACAGCGATTCTTTTTACAATGGGTTTTTCCTTGGATCGACATTGCCAAGATCACACTAGACAAAATCCCTAAACCCAAAGGCGGCTATATCCTCAGCATGGATCGCACGAACTGGAAATTTGGAAAAACTCACATCAATATACTAACTGTGGGAATTGTCGTAGGAAAAGTAGCCATCCCCTTCATCTGGATTACCCTGCCACAGTCAACCAAGCGTAGAAACTCGCATAGTAAACACCGTATACTTATCATGAAACGTGTCTTCAAAGTTCTAGCAACTCAAGACATTAGCTTCCTCGCAATGGATCGTGAATTTAATGGTAAAGAATGGTTAAAGTGGCTCAACCAAAAAGATCTAGTATGGGTATTACGTATCAAAAGAAACACTTTAGTAAATGGTTCACACGCTCACTTACAACCTCTCACCAAAAGGTCAAAAAACAGTAAGAAGCAATCTGTCTGGGGTATGGAACTTTATTTTTCAAGTAAACTCATTAAAAGCGGAAGAACATCACCTCTCTATGTTGTGAGCAATAAATTATTGCCCAAAGCGGCTCTTGAGGCTTACCTCACTCGTTGGGCAATCGAGGTATTGTTTGGGCATTTGAAAAAGAAGGGATTTGACCTTGAGAGCACACACTTACGAGATCGTCGCAAGATTGATAAACTCCTGGCAGTGGTGAGCTTAGCCTTTCTTTTTACCTTGGGGTGGGGCGTATTACTCAAAGAAGAAACGCAATGTCTCAGTCCCAGGCAGAAGCGCAAAAGCATATTCCGCCTAGCTTTAGATGTGCTCATTGAAATACTCAACAAACCCCACCGTAGCCAACAAAAAATAAAAATATTTCACGACCGGATTACTTCTAAAACTCAACCTTTAATTTTTGTCGTGTAATGTGAGTTTGAGTAGAAAATAAGAAAGTATTAAGATAACTATCTAAATTCCCTTCTTCTCCTCCCACCCTCATCTTTATTGTCCCTTTTTACTTCCACCACTTTTTCTGTGAAAGTACTGGGGCTGGGGTCTTCAGATTTCACTATAGCAAGGAAGTATCCCTTCTTATCTAGGGCAGCCAACTCTGCTTTTATTGCAGTTACAGAAGCAGTCACATTTCCTCTCTCTAGTAATTGAGATTTCTTGCTTAGCTCTTTTGCATATGTGGCTTGATACCTAGATAGCCCTCTAAGCAACTTCGCATCTATTTTAGCTATTTCAGCTATAAATTCATTGATCGCTATTTCCGCCTTGGAAGGCATATCCGCAGGCATAACAGGTTTTGCTCCATCTTTTTTCCATTCTTTAAAAAACTCTGCCACTCTACCCTCTAAAGCATCACTCCAAGCCCCACTAGTAGATCTTCTGACCGCTCTTTTAGCATCTCTCTCTTCTCGGTCTAAAATTTTATCAGTCTCTTCCCTATGATCTCTGAACCGTGTAGCCGCACGCACTGAAATATTTATTCTTAGCTTAGCGATGAAGCTCTCATGATCATAAACTGGCAACTGTTTTTTACTTCTCGCTGCATCAGCAGCTGCTGCTGCAGCCGTGGCACGCTTCTCCTCCTCTATCGCTGTAAATCGCTCTTCTTCTTGCTTACGTTTTTTCTCCGAGAGAGCTTCTGTCTGTTTTTGCTTCTCACGTCTTTTGGCTGCCATTTCTTCTTTTTCCCTAAGCTCTCTGACTTCTCGCTTCTTTCTAGCCACTATAGCCATACGTTTCTCTTCCACGTCCTTCGCTTCTCTTGCAATGTTAAGTTCTATCGCCTTCAGTTCAGCTGTTGTTGGACCTTTCGGCTTATCATCACCGCCCATACTGACAATAGCTATGACACCTACAACCAAAGCCGCTACAAGACCTAAGATCAGCCCCGTCTTACTCCCAGAACTGCTGTTCACTAATACTGGTCTGCCTTTGGGTGATGGCAATACACCGGCCATCGAAGAACCTTTTAATGCTCTTCCTCCTAGCACAGTAGATCTTCTAGCCAAGTCACCAGAAGTAAGTAAGCCCGGAGCCTGCTCGAACTGCTTAATCAATGCCTCTAGACCTGCCGCCATTTCACCAGAAGAGCTATACCGCTGCGCTGGATCTGGATGGATCGCTTTATTCAAAATAGTATCAAATCTTCTGTCCGATCCTGAGACGCTAGATGCAGGAATAATAGGATCTGCTGGCAAATGACCAGTCAACATCTCATACAGCATCACTCCCATGGAAAAAATATCTGAACGCTGATCCACCGCAAAGGGATTCGACAGCACCTCAGGAGCAGTATATCCAGGTGTTCCGAAAACCACCCCTTCTGTCTGCTCTTCACCAAGTGGCCGCGCTAGACCGAAATCCACGATCTTAGGCTTAGCCTCGTCATCGATAAGTACGTTAGCAGGCTTGATATCACGGTGCAGCATTCCCGCCGAATGCGCGTGGTCAAGACCATTACACATATCCCTGATCAGGCTAGCAGCCTCTAACTGATCAACTTGCTGGCCATGTGCAGTATCAAAGAGTGACCTCCCAGGAATATATTCCATGATAATGAAAAGCATCCCATTAATGTCACCGAAATCATAAATCCCGACTAGATTATTATGGTTTAGCCTAGCCATTGCCTTAGCTTCTGTTTCAAAAGAAGCACGATAGTCCAAATCCTCACCAAACTCCTGCGGCAGAATTTTAATCGCTACGGGTCTATCCAAAGACGTCTGGGTAGCTAGATACACAGCTCCCATCCCCCCTTGGGCGATAAAGCTTTCTATCTCATGACTGGGGAATCTCTCTTGAAGTTCCTCCACACTTGGGGCGGTAAATTCTGACATAATTGATGAATAAGGCGGATACTTGGAATAATTTAACTAGCTGATAATTGCTTTATAAATTTTAATAACATAAATCACAAAAAAAATCAAACACCTAACACAAAAAGTGCCAGGAAACTGCGGCAATACTGGACAAACTACCGTTGCTCCGATTAAGGCCTGGCGGATTCATCTGCCAATACTCCACAGTTCCTGACAAACAGTGCTGTAATCCCCCAATACAAAATTAGCAACCCATTTTTGTAGAAATTTTCGACACTAGAAACCTCCTAATCCGCGGGAGAATCGCCCTGACGCTCTAGAAACTCATGAGCTATAGCCATGTAGGAGCGTGATCCAGAGCCACTGGCATCATGTTCAAAGATCGTTTTACCAAATGATGGAGCCTCGCCAATACGTATCGTTCTAGGCACCACACGATCATAGACTTGATCCGGAAAATGCGTGGTCACCTCATCCACCACTTGTTTTGAGAGATTTGTGCGTCCATCATACATCGTCATAATGATGCCACCTAGAGTTAGATTAGGAGCCGCTCCGCTTTCCTTTATCTGAGAAACAATATGGATAATCTTAGCCAGTCCTTCTAAACCGAAATACTCACACTGCAGGGGAATAAGAACCTCATCAGCTGAAGCCAACGAAGAAGTCATCAAGACGCCAAGACTCGGCGGTGTGTCTAGCAGGCAGTAGTCGTAATCATTGCTTTCACGCACCCCAGCGAGCATATCGCGAAGAAACGTGAGGTGATCATCCCTACGTGCGAGTTCTATTTCTACACCAGAAAGATCCATCCCAGAAGGAACAATATATAAATTTTCACGCTCAGCAGAAATCACCTTATCCATAATCTCAGCCTCGCCGATCAGCGGAAAGTAAATACTACTATCCGCTTCTATCCCAAGCCCAGAAGTAGCATTCGCCTGTGGATCTAAGTCTAGCAACAACACCTTTTTACCCAACTTAGCCAGTCCGGCGGCGAGTGAAATAGTAGTCGTAGTCTTCCCCACTCCACCTTTCTGATTTGCTATAGCGATTACTTTCATGTGCAAAATACTTCTATCCAGTATTTCCGGAAAAACACGCACAATCTTACGAAAAAATCACAGTCCCTTAACACAGAAGAGATTTCAGGGTATCCTTCCTGAGGCAGTTTTAAAATCTACTTCTTCGCTGGTAACACCACGAGCATTTCCCAAGTCTTCTTTGAGTCAGGGACTCCAGGTCCATTATAGCCCAAGACACGATAATCTCCACCCTTCACGCCACGTTTCTTAAGCTCAGCATCCAGTGCGGCCTTGGCTAGCTTACGAGTCTTTGAAGAGTTTTTCCCCTGCCAGGTATAGCAAAGCGTCTTCATTGCCTTTACGTCTCGGACGTCCACTTTCTCACCATCTTTACCAGTATTTCCCACCTCAGTATTCTGATACATGAACCCCATCGACTTCATCTTCAGGTTCTTATTATTCTCCTCCATCTCCATTTCCACAGGAGACGTCATAGGTATACCATTTCTCTTGATGTGCTTGAAGAGCCTCATGAAGGCGAAGTTTTTCCATGACCCGGGCGTGTAAGCTGCACGGTAGGCTGGAAATTTCTTCTCACTTACGAGATCATATGGCCCCGGTGTAGGCCAGCCCTTTGGCAGTGGAGCCTCAGTCTGATATTTAGGGACATCTTTAGACATCTTATCCTTCGGGGCTTCTTGAGCTTGGCCATTCAGCGCTCCTGCAGTAAATAGTAGCGGCGTTAAAAGTATAAGTAACTTCATAAACAACACTCTTACACCTGATTCAATTTTGTCAAACTACTCAAATATTTTACAATTATTTTCTAAGGAATAGTAATATGATGTGCCAGTATAGACATAGTGACTCATCTAAAACATTCTATCTTAGCTGCATTAGCTCTCGGAGTTCAAGTCTCTCAGACCCATGCGGCAAGCTGGCAAGCTCATCCCATCGTAGTCCATGAATGGGGTGTGAATCTCCATGACTGGCGCGGTGCCCCACTACGAGCTACCCATGATCCACTGGACTCCAAGCTTGAACCTAGCGCCCTAGTATCTCTACGTTCAAATCACTCACAAGGAGAGCAAGCTCATCCCCGATAACTCCTTACTGGCAAAAACTTACCTCCATTACCTAGCCATGAAAACTCAAAACCTAGAATAGCTCCTATGACTCATCTTAAGAACACGTTATTTAGCGCTATCATGACCGCATCCATCCTCTGCTCGTACACTGGAATGGCAGCATCTTGGGTAGCCCAACCCATCGTAGTCCACGAATGGGGAGTGAATGTCCACAACTGGAAAGGCGATCCACAGCGTGCTAGTCACAACCCTGATTTACCACCCTATTTCTACACAAATAAAAATCCAGGTAAGGCATTCCCAGCACCATCAAAGGTGAAAAACTTACCCCCGGATTCAGGAATCAGAGATAAGCCATTGCTCTATTTCTACGGCAAAGGTCCTATCGGAGTTGAAGCTAGATTTGAATTTGGCCACGCTAGCGCTTGGTATCCACAAGTGAATGTTTACCGTGATACAGAAATAGTGAAAGGTGCAAAGGCACCCAATTGGGAGGTCTGGCAGAAGAGAGAACGCCGCTTCAATGCACTCACTGGTAAACTATCGAACGTCCCAGATGATCCACGGTTTGAACTAGTCTGGCATAATCTAATTCTTAATGAAAAACTTCCCCCCAGCGCACGCGCTCCTAGTGAAGAACACTGGCTAAACATCGCTAGAAATGTCGATGCTACCACCGTTAGCAATGGAAAAGAGCACGAGAAATTCGTCTTCTACGAGGGAGCGACCTCAGAAAATCCAGCCATCACCATTTTACCAACCAAAGATAAGAAGACCTACCAACTCCTCAATACCGGCAAGTCCCCTCTCTACGATGTGTTCATCATTTACCGCAAAGGTGACAAGCGCTATGTGAAATACCACCCCGAACTTAAAAGAGGTCTCGCAGGAACTTCATTTCCTAACTTCAAGACAGAGAAATTCACAAATCTAACAGAACAAGAATTCAAAAAGAACACCACAGAACTTCTCGTCAAAACTATGATCACACCTAAGGTCATAGAACCACAAAAAGTAAAACCACCACATGCGAATGTACCCGCTAGGCCCATGATGCTACGCGATCCCGCAGACCCGCAAGAAGCTACTATTAATCATGCCCTCTATAAAAAAGAAGCCCAAGGCTTAGAGAAGATCTGGCGCAAAGAGTTCTTCCATCAAGAAGGACTCACCATCATCTACCGCGAGTCACCAGCCTACCTAGATGAAGCGATGCCTCTCAACATCTACACAGACATGTATCACTACATAGATCTCAACCGCTGCGGACTAGTCTGCAACAGCAATATCGACCTCGATAAAGTTTGCGTCGTTCATGAAATAGTAGTCACTGGCAATGGATTTCTAGGTCCTGTACCTAAAATAATCGGGAAAAATTTACTGATTGCAGATACCTACCTCCAGTATTTCCATATGAAAGCTGAGAATGCAGCTAAGACCAAATAATAGTTAACTGCGTCCCTCTGACTTCCAGCAGTCCTCATCGATCATCCAGAACGTCTTCAGTTGCTCAATCTCCTTTTTCTTAAGCTGAAACACCGCAGTAACCAGCTTGAGATCCGCCACACCGAGTGGCTTATCAACCACTGACCGAGCCAACTTCACCTCCACCCGAGACTCTGAAACAGCTAGTTTTTCCTGCACAGATTTAAGATTTCGCCAGTTCTTGAGTAGCTGACGCACTTCTGTAATCATACTCTCATTTAAGCTACTCTGCTGCTCTAGACTAGTCCTCAGTTCTGTCACACCGAGATTATGAGTAATGAGCTTAATCCCAGGCAACCCTGGCTTATCTTCGCTATGCTGCTTCTGCATCTCAGCAGCGAGTCGGCTCGAGTTCTCTAACATTCTCCATCGCTTCCAGTCAGAAAATTCAGGATTAGAAACTTTACGGTAAAAACTCAACTTCTTCCTATAATCAATAAATTCCACATCATGATACTCTGCGTTGAAAAAATTGCGCACCTGATCAAGCCACTGAGCTCTCTCTTTCTTCAAAGCACCCTTCGCCTTCGTTAGCTCAGCAGTAATCGCCTTATTCTGCTTCACCGCCGCGTCAGCAGATAAATGTTTACTGAGTCTTTTCAAATTCTTCTCCGCTTTCACTAAATTTTCACTGTGACAGAAAAGAACATGTAAATTCACCATTTCTCTTCGCTGCGCAGTATCCGCACGAACACTCTGCGAGACCCTCCCCCATTCAGACTGAGTCAGTGAGTGAGATATATTCTTTAGATCCGTGATAGATTTTAACTGCCTCGGAAGAGAGCCGATTGGATCCTTCATAGCAACCGCTAGCTCACTGGGGTTCAACGTAGTCTGCACACTATTCGAGAGGCTTTTACGCACTTCAAAAGTCAGATTATTAACCAACCCTTTTTTGATTTGAGACTCTTGTTCATCAATAACCGCCTGCCGATACTTAGGATTCCTCTCCTTCATCAGCTCAGACGCTTCCGTCCATGACATTTCCACTTTTTTAAATGGAGACTGAGCCGCAAGCTCACGAGCAAAAGACGTCCCCTTCGTCATAACAGTCTGGTTTAGCTCATGCTTCACCTCATGCGAAGCACACTGACATAGTGTCAGAGCGCCTGCAGCTAGTAGCATTAATCTAAGAGTTTTATCGATCTTCAACATGATACTACATTAATACGGATAAACTGACTAAGTCTTTCACCCCTCATCATCATTCCACCACAAAAAGGCTTTCATAGACGCCATGACTAGGATATTTTCACCGCCATGCGGAAGAAAGGAAATGAACATGAAGCCAGAGAA
The DNA here is from genome assembly GCA_032274145.1 of Herpochondria borealis. Classification (NCBI taxonomy): domain Eukaryota; phylum Rhodophyta; class Florideophyceae; order Ceramiales; family Ceramiaceae; genus Herpochondria; species Herpochondria borealis. Next base: position 2,611 of record JAVCKV010135087.1, on the reverse strand, counting down.
AACAAGCACACCCGTGGCAGGGAAATGAAGGGTGGCGGCGGACTGGCTAAAGGAGAAGAAGCCCTAGAGTCCATCCTGAGCGGAAAAGAAAACCCTTTCGTTTTAGTCCTAGACTGCGTCACAGACCCACACAACCTAGGAGCAGTCCTCCGTACCGCAAATGGCGCTGGAGTGGATGCTGTCATCGCTCCTAAAGATAAGTCAGTGGGCCTTACAGAAACCGTCCAACGCGTAGCCGTAGGTGCTGCCGAGACAACCCCATTCGTAAGAGTCACTAACCTCTCACGCACCATGAAGAAACTTCAAAAGGACTACGGAATCTGGCTGCTAGGCACTAGCGACAAAGCAACCCAATCCCTATACCAAGCCGATCTGAAAGGTCCCCTAGGAATAGTAATGGGAGCCGAAGGGACTGGCATGCGCAGACTCACAGAAGAAAACTGTGACATCCTTATCAATCTCCCCATGGCAGGCAAAGTCGACTGCCTCAATGTGAGCGTAGCCACCGGAGTCTGCCTCTACGAAGCTGTTAGACAACGTAACTGTTAGATCATGAGCGCCACGCCAGAAATCATCCTCGCCTCCACCTCTCCACGCAGGAAAGAACTCCTCTCCACCCTGGTCAGCAATTTTCAAATAATCCCATCACCAGCAGAAGAAATCCACTGCCACGAGACGCCCCTGCTAGAACTCTGCTGTATAAATGCTCAGGCCAAGGCCGCAGCCATCGCCGACAGAGCCGAGAACCAAGACCATATCGTCATCGGCGCGGATACCCTCGTTTACATCGACAGCACCCCACTCGGAAAACCACGCGACACAGCAGAAGCCATCGCCACGCTAAAGAAACTCTCCGGCAGAACCCACCAAGTCTGCACCGGAGTCAGCGTCATCCACAAAGGACAAATAAGCACCTTCCACGAGATCACTGAGGTAAGGTTTAAAGAACTGACCGATGAGATCATTACAAGCTACATGGAAAAGGTCGACGTCATGGATAAAGCCGGCAGCTACGCTGTCCAGGAACACGGCGAAATGATTGTCCTAGAAGTCACCGGAAGCTATTCAAACGTAGTAGGATTCCCGCTGAAATCTGTGCGCGAAAACTTGGTAAAACTTGGCATCGAATGCCTACCAGAGAAACAACAAGTCGCCAAAAACCACCGTTACCCTGTACTATTCAATCCCAACGCAAGGAGCACCAGAGGAAGAAGATCACTACGTTTCCTGATGTCAAATGCCACCGACTTTACGCTCTACGCCACACGCGGCATCGATGACGCGCGCGAGCTAGCCGCTAAATTCGCCGCAGATAACGAACCCGTAGTCCTCGCCGCAGGAGGAGATGGAACGCTTAATGCCGTAATCATGGGGCTCATCGGATCCAACACAGCACTTGGAGTATTACCTACTGGCACCATGAACGTCTTCGCCAGAGAAATGGGCATCCCCGTCCCAACCGTCCAGCGATCAAACCTCAACCGTGCCCTCCAAGTCATTAAAGAGGGACATATCACCGAAGTAGATTTATTTTCAGCCAATGGCCAACCCTTCGTCCAGATGGCAGGAATAGGATTTGATGCACAAGTGATAGAAGACACCACCGTAGAATCCAAGAAACTGTTAGGCCCGCTAGCCTACCTCATGAGCGCCGTAAAACTCCTCGGTGAGGAGCCTCCTAAGATGACACTTATCTGCAGCGACGGCCGCGAGATAGAAGGAGTCGCCGTCCTAGCAGGAAATGGCGAACTCTACGGCGGACAAGTCAAACTCTTCCCCAAAGCCGACAACAACGACGGACTTTTAGACATCCTAGTCTTCAAAGAAACGGGCTACAAGTTCGTGGTCGACACCCTAAAAGGCATGGCCGGAGTCCTAGACCTGGTCAAATCATCAGTAGAATACGTCCAAGCTGCCGAATTCAAAGTAGTAGCAGACCGCGACGTTCCTATCGAAGTCGATGGCGAGTATCTCGGCAGACACACAGAGGTAAGTTTTTCCAGCACCGGTTCAAAACTCAAAGTCCTAGCACCCAAAGAACCTATCGGAGGCTTCATCAAAGTCTGGAAAAACTGGGTACAAAACATCCCCAGAAAGATAGCTGGAGAATAAGCAATAACCGAGGATTCCAGCCTCCTGCTGAGCACTAAATCCCGCCTTATTCCTTATACTCTTTATAACTAGCTTGATAAACCCTAGAGCCAGGCTGCCTACTTAGATAGGACCAAAACCAATTAAAAAGCACACCACATTTACTACGGAAATCTACTAGAAAAACCAAGTGAATGAACAACCAGATCAGCCATGCAAACCAACCTTCAAATTTCCATTTATCCACCTGCACAATAGCAGAGCCCTTGCCTACTATTGCCATTTTCCCTTTATCCTTATAGCGAAACTCCTCTCTTCTAGATATATCCAGCGGGCGTGTGGCTATCAATCTTGCTACATGCTCACCTCCCTGGATCGCCACCGGTGCCACATTAGGTAAAAGCTCTCCATCATTATCGAAGATTGCAGCAGTATCACCTATTACCATGGGTATCCAAAGTTCGATCGAAAATAGCTCAGTACAAGTTCACTACAGCTCGTAAATTAGCCATACTGAGCT
>JAVCKV010135086.1:0-53908 GCA_032274145.1 Herpochondria borealis | reverse complement strand
CAAAGTAGTTGTGAGTGAGATTCAATTGCACCAGATTTAAAGATGGGTTTCTAGTAAGTGCGTTGGAAGGCGCTTACCTATATTGACTCAAGAACAGGGCTTTGTTTTGTTTATTGAAACTGAAGCAAGGCCTTACCTCATGGATATATCGTTCGAGCCATGCAATAGCTCTAGTGCTCACAGGAATAAGTCTATCTTTGCCACCTTTACCGTGCTTCACAAAGAGAGTCTCTCGATTAAGGTTCAGGTCGTCTAATTCAAGGCGTACACACTCTGATCTTCTGATTCCAGTAGAATACATCAACTCCATTAAGGCTCTGTTCCTGAGGCCTGTAGGGGTCTTAGAATCCACTTGGCTCATCACTATATCTATCTCTTCTGTAGATAATATATCTCTTCTTAATGAAGAAGAGGATATGCCGTGGATGTCTATGAACAATGGGAGAGGTTTTAGACCTCACGACTTCAGTAAGATCATGAAACCTTTTGGAATAAACTCCAAGCAGGTTAGAATTGGAGAAGTCACTAAGAAAGGATACGATCTCGCTGAGCTTCATGCTTTATGTGATCGTTACCTTTAATGTGCCTCAATGAGCTAGAGTGAAGGCTTAACACCCCTTCCATATACTCGAAACAAGCGAAACACTCGAAACATTTAATCAAGTAAAGGACAAATGTGATGGTGTCCTCGCATGTAATCTACACGATACCACTGGTGATCTACAGTCACCTTAGAAGCCTCTCTTGTAACTCTTCAATTGAGGTTTTGTCCTATACCTTATTCTATTCATACCAGATCGTTCTAATCCTATCTGACTCTGGATTTACGTCTTTTACTCACTTTATTAGCGTTTGAGTAAATCTTTGAACTTCCTGTCTTGGTCCATATAGTAGTTCACGAGTTTCGCTGGAGGTATAAGAAGAAGCTTACCTTGCTTGATTGCTCCCTTCATCTTAGGTAACCCCTGAGTCACAATATAGAGCTTGCCATTTCGTACCACATGCTTGAGAGATTCTGTTTTATTAGCCATCATTTGTTCCTTGTTGTTGGAAATTGATAGTAATAAAGACCCCTCAGCCGGTAGGTGTATGACCCCGATTCCCTAAAAGATGACTGTCTCAGTTTGATTTTCGCTAAAAGATGACTGTCTCAGTTTGATTTTCGTTCGAAGAGTGACTGTCTCAGTTTGAATCTTGATATTTTTCGAAGTGCCTGTCTCGGTTTCTGCTACAAAGTGCCTGTCTCGGTTTCTGCTTCATTGGCGTAATCATGGTGAAGTAATTAAACAATCCATCACTGAATAACACTCTCTTCTTCAAGAATAAACCCCTCATACACTAGGCTCGTTCGAGCCTACCTGAAGTTCATTCGTTCGTCAAAATTATTTTCAGAAAATAATTTGCCTTTTAAAGCACTCGATTTTTCCCATCGCACTGCTTCGATAATAATTCGAGCAACAACTAAAAAACACCTTAAATCTTATGATTCATAATTCAAGATTTTGTATGATTATAATTCAAGCGGCTACAGACGATGACTACAGCACTTGTCGCGACAGCGCTCGCGCAAGCGCATAACATGCGAAAACCAGGCAGAGGCGTTGTTTTTCACAGTGATAGAGGGTCTCAGTATACCAGTGGTCAGTTTCAAAAACTCTGTCAAGATCTTGGAGTCAGACGCAGTATGGGTGACGTTGGAGCCTGTTGGGACAATGCAGTTGTTGAGCGATTCTTTGGGAGCTTAAAACATGATTGGATATTGAAAGTAGTCCAGCCAACTCGTGACCATATGCGCAAAGACGTTACTGCCTATGTGAAATACTACAATACAGAGCGATTTCATTCATTTGTCGGTGATGTTTCACCAATAGATTTTGAACACGCTTTTAATCAAGCGGCGTAAATGTGGTGATGGGGCTGCGACGCAGGAGCAGAATCAACATCACGCTTCAGCCGCAACCAAGCGGAGCGCGGAAGTTTACGTGTTCTTAAAAAAGTGTCCGGTTTTACTAGACCAGAACAGACTTTCATCTTTGGCCTTCATTGTAGCTTGTTAATTTGGCCATCTCCCGAACATAGGATGGCAACTCAAGCTCATCTTGTGTTTGCGTCGAAATTCGAGATAAGACTGGAAAGTATTGTCCTGCACAGCGAACAATTTCAGCGCTATTAGGACTGACCCCTATTTCTCGGCTAAATTTTTTAATAAAGGCCAAACTTCCATCTATTCCAGAAAATATGCCGCCACAGGACCAAATATGATCATTCCTAATACTAATTTCCAGAGCTTTTTTGACAAAGGAGGCTCCACTTTGAAGAGGTCTTTCGATAAACTCCCAATGAGTTGTTAAAGTATCACCAGGACCAACCAAACCAACTCCATCAAAAACAAAGGCGCCTGTGCAAACACTTAAAGCATAAAAGTGTTCACTGACCTTATTCCGGAAGAAAGAAGCAGCCGAAGGCGAAGCAGCAAAATCAAAAACACCCTTTCCGCCAGGCACGATGACAAGATCATAATGTCCTTCACAGGAAAATGTCTTATTCGATTCATAGCGACGCCCTTGAGCACAAATAAAATTCTTTGAGGGCGACACTAACGTTGGCCTTGGCCCTTTCGCATCCGATGCTAAAAGTTCGAATATTGATAAAGGACCTTGATAATCCAACGGCTCTACTCCATCATATGCTAATACAGCAATCTCTCGGATCATTCATTATTTCCTCATAAATTTACAGACTGAATAGCGATCAGTTTAACTTGCTCTAGTGTTCTGGTCTAGTAACATCGGACACATTTTTAATTCCCCTTACAGGCACAGTATACAGAGAACCGTTTCAGATTATCTTCAGGTTGAAGAAACTGACCCTTACACTTGTTCTTGATGGCTCATTAACTCAAGTTAAAATTAAGGGTTAATAGAATCCAGCTCTCTTTTAACATTATCGATCAAGCTCACTTTCAGAGATGAAGCCAAGTAAAAGGCCGTAAATGCAGCAGCATACCGCGGATTTATCCAGTTTTTTGGCTTTGCAGTTACATTTTTAAGAGCGGTTAAATTACTATGTTTTTCTTGAGATGCATTTGTTTTACTCAGCGTATTCAAAGTATGCACATAGAGTTGGTGAGCTAAGATACACGGCACTTGCGAAATACCTGTAGAGATAGCCTCGATTGAGGCTCTGTTGGTAATACCTGTTTTATCTTGATGTTCACCCAACAACGACTTTATACTAAGATATAAGCCAAACTCAGACCCCGCGCAAAGGGCACGAGCAGGAATCGCTTTTAAAAACGGAGCGCGATGGTTTGCCCATATTTCGCGCATCACACCAAGACCTTTTGCAGAGGTACGTTCCTTATACTGCTGCGCAGCAATCATATAAAAAGGCGCTGTAAATGGATGACTAGCAATCACACCTAGAGCTGCGGCACCACAGTATATTCCTGTACTAGCAGCCGAGCCATCCTCTTTCACGCCAAGGACGGATCGAAGACCTTTATCTGCCGCATAAGTAGTTACTACATAGGACAATGCTGTGCCAGTCTGTGAAAAAGCAGTACAAAGTCGCATATCCAATGCTGTCTTGAAAGGCATACCTGTCTGAAACCGACCAGCAGTCGAAAATATATTATTTATCGCATAACGTCCCACACATGCTGAAACTGCTGCATGAGAAATGGTCTTCCACATAGGCTGTTGAGTGCCTTCCGAGCTATTCAGTCCTTTACCAGCTTCAATTGCTGCAACCTGAACAGCTCCATTATTAGATGTAATCGAATTCATTTTATTGCTCCAGTCATTTTTTGTTGTATTAAATCACCAAGAAACATTTCTGAAGCCGCTGCAACGGCAAATAATCCAGTAATAGCAGGTCTTTGTCGAACACTTTTCATCATAGTCATTGCTGCACTTGCAAAACCTTTCCCAGTGCGACATTGATAGGCGTACGTCTGATAAAATGGTGTACACGCAGCAACACCAGCAAGACTCGCAGTCATTCCAGCAGAAACATCGGAGGCCCCATTTGCTTTAAGAACATCTCTTACGGTAAAAAAGACACCCCATTGACTACCACTTGCTATAAGTCGTGCGGCGATACCCCGTTTAAAATCACCAGGCACACATTTCATTAATCTCTGGAAATTTTGTTTTCCGGACAGTGCGTGGTCTGACTTTTCATGGTAGAACGCAATATTCGCTGGGTGAATGACAAGACCACCTAACACACCACAGGCACCATCTTTTAATGCTCTACCCTGAGGTGAGTCGTTAGGATTTTCTAATAAGGCTTTAGCACCGTAGGTTGTAGCGTATTGCATTGCAGTACCAGTAGTACATGCTGTTAAATTTCTACTGGAGACACACCTAGATAAATTAAAGCTCGAACTAGACGCACCTGATTGTAAATGAGATGCTAGATCACGGGGTGAGTTTGTTGCTGCTCGTGCTAGCGCGCCAGAAATACACCCACCAAAAATATTGATTGCGGCATTACTTGAAGATTTCAAGCTCTGAGTTGAGTACTGATTAGCAGGAGCTGGGCTCTTTACACTACCTACCTGACCTATGGCCAAGTGTGAAGATTGATTGCTACTCTCTGTGGGTGTTTCTTTTATTACTATATCTGTCGACGCTTGGCTTAATTTGGATATGCTATTATTTTGGACGGTCATTCGACTCATCACTCCTATATTATTTAGGCGCTTAAAACACTTTTTTTATTGATGAACATTCAATGCCCACCTCGCTTAGATAGTTCAGGTTTTCCATAGAACTGCTGGCGCGAATTTGCTAAGCTCTCGAATTGGCGCCAGACGTGAATATATGGTGTTTACCTATACCTTTACAAAAAAGCCATTCAACAAAAAACTAAATGGAACCTTGAATATTCCATATTTTTCCCTGAATGCCTCATCTGAATATTTATAAACTTCTTACTTTTGAGCTAAACTCCAAGATCTTACGATCTCATCTCTTCCTTTTCCTTCACTTTGCAGCTGGGAAATAAGCCCTTGTTGCTTTTGTATTTGAGAATCTTTTTCTTGAAGGTAAACATCCCATTGTGGTAGTTTTTCAAGCTCCTTCTCCGAGATGCATATTCGCACGAAGGTGAACACTTGGGCTAGAATTTAAAAAGGATGAGGGCGAGGGAATGAGGTGTTCATCTTCGTGCGAATATGCAGGCAGCTTAGAAAGTTGGGCTTTGTGATGTGGTCGTTCGACTGGGGTTCCCTGCCGTACAGGCAGCTTAGAAAGTTAAAATATATCTTTTTGCTAACGCTTGTGAGTTCCCTGCCGTACAGGCAGCTTAGAAAAACACGCAAAGCGGGTCAGGAGTCTAATTATTGTTCCCTGCCGTACCGGGCCCAGTGGAAGAACCCCCAACCAACTGACCAATGGTAGCCCCAGCCATCCGGCGTGAGTAAATTTCATCCCTCTTGAGTCCTGTTAATTTTGACGGTCTGCCAAACTTAACTCATTTTCATTTGCTTGAGGCTTTTGCAGCTCATCATTCCGTTTGACCCACTTGCTCAGTGTACTCACCAAAACTCCTAGCTCTTTTGAGACTTCACTCTATGATTTTTTCGAAGTCTTGATGTATTCAACTGTTGATGCTTGAAACTCAGCTTTATATTGACCAGATTGTGTATTGCTATTACTCATTTAACACCTCTTGGGCAGTTAGTTTAACACTATCAAAGTGTCCTGTTTAGTGTACCCACTCCAATACGTCGTTGTCGCACCTCGCTCATGACTACAGATCTTGCCTCCAACACCTCAATCTCAAACGCTTTTGGTATAATCATCTAAGAAGCCACAAAATCAAAAGTGTATCTCATTGTCAAAGAGGCCACATTCTGTTCACCAAATTTAAACATGCGAATACGAGTCATAATTTTTTTGACAAGCTTTGCATCTTGAAGCTCTGAATTAATAAGCTCAACTCCAGCTACTCGACCTTCTGGAGTAATATTAATTTCCAACACGAGCTTTCCAGCAAGATCTTCATTTTTGCGCTGCGCTCGTGCATAAATTGAATAAATTGTTGATTTGTTTTTTTCAAAAATTTGACGAATATCACTTTCATCTCGAATCCCAAGAACTTGAGCATCTGTATTTAAAGAATGTTGAGGGGAGGCATCTGCATCTGCTAAAATCGCCCCTGCTTGTGCTTGAGCAATAACGTCTGTTGTATGTTGTGTCGATACAGTCGCAATTATGTCACCTTTCACTTGTTGCGCAGCACGAGCACCACTCCTTCCTTGGCTAACAGCCATTATCTGTGAATGAGACTGTTGCTGGCCAGAGGCATTTAAACCACGAATAACAGGAGCTGAACTGGTTTTTACTTGCCGAGATGTCAATTGAGATAGCCCTGATTGCAAGGCAAGCACACCTGATTTTTTTGCTTGAGTTCTTGCTGCTGAACGCTCAATATCGGTTGATTTTACTTTTGGTATCTTGGCAACTACAACACTTTTTTGAGGTGTATCTTTCACTCTATTGTTAACTTTAACTTTTTTCTTTACTACTTTCTTTACTACTTTCTTTACTCTTTCTTTAGGTTTTTCATTTTTATTTACGACTTCTTTTACTTGCTCAATAATTTTAGGCGTTTCTATTTTAGGCGTGGAAATAGGCGGAATACTTATTTTTGGCTCAACTTTTTTCTTTAAAATAAACGCTGTCAATTGTAATGGTAACTTTTCTTGCTCTTGACGTGATTTTTCTTCAACATGAAGAAAAGGTACCACACTCGACACAAGCACAAATACGCCAACGCCAAGTGTAAGGTAATATCTAAATCGACGGTCTTCTTGAGTCAATCTATTTTTATACAGTGTAGATTTAAGCATTTTCTACCCCCTGAGATTCTTTAGGTTCCCTGGGATTGTCTAAAGTCTCTACAGGCGACTCAACAGCTAAAGATACTTTTCTGTAATCTGTACGTGCACACGTAGCCAGCACTAATCGCAGCACTTCATAAGGAACGGATTCATCAGCAAACAAAGTAATAGATCGACCTGAAGTATGTTCATCCTGAGTTGCAGGGTTACTCTTGGTTGCTTGATATTCAAGTTCAAGACGAAGTGCTGGAATTGTTTCAGCTGTTAAATCAAGCGTGTGTAGCTGAATAATTTCTCGGCCTTGAAGAATAAGACTATTCTCAATAATCGTAATTTTGAGTGTTTCTGCCGCTGATTGTTCAGAATAAGCTATTGGTAAACTCATGCTTGATTCACCTTCCATGACTTCAACGTGGGATGAATTCACCATCAGAAAAAAAACAAGAATTGTAAAAATATCCATTAAAGCAACAAGGTTTAATTGTGGTGCTTGAATCACTGACATTGGTTTCATGATGAAGCCCCCTCACGATGAATGTTCTCTACAAGTGATTGGTTCACATTCATTGGCATGTCACCACTGTAATCCCCCAAAGACACATCAGGAAACAACACCGCACGCACCACAGATGTTGCGACTACTTCAGGTGTTGAGCGAACCGTATCCATTACATTAACAACTATTTTATAGGAAACTTTAGGATGTAATAAAATCGTAATATCATTTTTTTTCTGATTTTGTGCTTGAAACGTTGCTTTCACTTGCTTCAAGTAGTGTCGGACTTTAGCTTGGTCAAAACCTTCATTACTCACGGCAAACTGTTGTAAACTTTGACCTGCTGGAAACTGCAAATCAAGAGAGTCAGGGGTCACAAGAATCTGAATAATTTGCTCATCGAGAGGGGTTTCTTGAATACGATCAGACAGCTCTGGCAATGTTAAATTGATTACTTTAAGGGTAGAAAAAGTCATATTTAAAAGTAACACTGGCACCAATACAATCATGAGATTCATAAATGATGTGATGTCCAGATCTGCTGCGGGCTTTTCTTGGAAATTAAGATACTTCATTGCCAACCACTGCCTTGCTCAAATTAATATCAATATATTGTTCATGATGCTATAACGCTTTGGGTATATACCCAACTCACATAACAGTGAGGTATTAGGTCTATGGATTAGATTTTTGCATGATGCCGAATACTATTCACACATTTGATACCAACAACCTGTAGCCCTTCCAGTACCCGAGTCGCTTTGCTTTGCAAGAGCGAATGAATCAGAAGGAGTGGAATTGCTGTCATTAAACCAAATGCAGTCGTATTCATAGCAACTGAAATACTTTGCGATAACAAAGTGGCTTTCTGAGCAGGGTCAGCACTAGCAACTGCTGTAAAGGCTGCAATTAAACCAATAATAGTGCCTAACAAGCCAAGTAATGTAGCGACATTAGCTAAAGTCGCTAAGTATTGTGTTCGCTTTTGTAGCCGAGGACTCACCTCCATAAGGCCTTCTTCAAGAATACTTTCAATATCAGCACGGTCTGTACAGCCCTTTGATCTTACAAGGCATTTGTGCACTAAAGTAGATGCAAAATTCTTAGATGCTTTTGTTACCTTTAATACTTTCAAAAGCTCTTGTTTTTCTAACGCCTCAATAATTGGCCCCATGACTTTATTATTTGAACGAAACGCCGAAGAAATAAAGACCCACCGCTCTACCGCAATGACAATACCTATGACAAAAACGAATGCGATAGGGTACATAAACCCACCACCTGTTTGAAAAAAAGAAATTATTGCATCAAAAGCCATATATCCACCTTAAGAGTTACACGAGTGTCATTCTAAAACAAATGTTCTAAAACAAGTGTTCTAAAACTATTGAAATTCTATGAAAAATTCCGTATCTCTAGGTTACACGCTTGGGAACGAAGCCTATTGTGACGAATGTCGCAATTTAAAGAGGTATTTGTATTAACACCTGCTTATTCAAATGTTTATTTAATCTTTTTTAGCTGCTTCAGCAAAATACGATGCTCATACTCCAAGTCATTCTTACTTTTAGGCACCAGCAAGAAATCAAAATAATTATCAAGACTTTTACGCACAGTGAGCTGCTGCTTAATTTTGGATCTCCAAGGCAAAATAAAAATCATTTTTGGTTGCTCGCTACTCCCCAAAATTCGAGATGTAAGTTCAACATCATAGGGTTTTTCTTCTGTGAATGCCTCCCCAGTAATACATAAAAACTGTATGAGTAGTATTCCCCATAATACTCTAGAGAGACTTACTCTATTCAAACTCATTGATTTTAATTGGCTCACACTAACACCCCTCACATCATTTTTTACTCAACCGAGATATACGCTTTTGAATACGAGCTTGATGCTCTGGTACTTGAGGAGACATAACATCTAAATAAGCTGTATAAGCGACTATTGCCGCCTGTGGATCGCCAAGATATATTTCATTCAATATGCCTAAATTATACCAAGCTAAAGCATATTTTTTGTTTATTGTGACAGCCTTGGTGAATAATGCTTCTGCCTCTTTTAATTTATATTGTTGACGCTTAATAACGCCTAGTCGATTCAAGGCAAAATAGTTTGTCTGTTGCCGCTGAAGAGCAGCTTCTAAATAGTGAACTCTTTCTGCTTGTTGTGCTCGTTGTTGTGCTTGACTTACATGTGTATCATCTTCCAATAGAATGGCAATATTGACAGCAGCGCCAGAGAACTGAGAAAACTGTTCATGAAGCTGCTTAAAAAGGGCAAGTGCTTGTTGCTTATGCCCACTTTCAACAAACTTCAGTGCCTTTTCAAATTGCTGCTGTAACGACTTTGGTACAGGAGTCATAAGATAATCGTGCCCCACTGCAGAAACAGTTGACTGGTGTACTCCTGAACCTGGATTTTCTTCAAATAAAGAGCATCCAGAAACCCACAAGAAACTCATAATAATGATTAACCATTTATTGTGCATACCTATGAATTACCTCCAGCTTTTCTTGGCGTTTATATTTTGATAATCTCTTTTGTAATTCTTCTAAACTCTGGAGTATATAGGTATTTTTTTCACCGCTCCAAAGACGCTGCACATTATCTTCATGATACGCTAAACCTTTTTCCTCAAAATCATATGCTTGTTCTTCTAAGAGAATTTCATATTCTTCTAGCGCCAAATCTGATAAGCCTTGAGGACGCTCTGAATCTGTAAGCTCTGCAGCGAATCGTAAATAAAGTGTGCCTAAACCATATACTGCTTGCTCATATGCTGGAGATACACGAAATTCTAAAAGCTGTTCATATGCATCAATAGCCTGTGTAAGCGCCTGCTGTTTTGGGGGCATTGTTTGTTCAAATGGAGGTCGCAATGATAAAGATTCAAATACATTTTGTTTTTGTACTGCAAAGTATGTCACTGATAAAAGCACTGTCTGTTGTGCATCCCCTTGCAGGTTTTTAAATTGCCAAAGCCCAATAGTGAGTGCTTTACGCCGCCAAAATTCAGCTTTAGCCACGTCTATATCATTATATAAATCAATTAAGTTTTGCACTGCCTTAAACCAAGCTGATGTTTCAGTGGGTTTCTTTATAACATCAAGAGATTTTTTATTAAAGTGATGAGCAAAACGTTTGTAATAGATAATTGACTGTGAGGGCTGCTTCGCTTTTTTATAAAGATTTGCTACTTTCAAGTCAACTTCAGTCGAGAGCTTTGACATTGGATCAATTGATTTTTGGTAAATCACTAATGCTTGTGCTGCTCGCCCGTATTGATGCTGCTGTTCAAGTAATGCCGACAGCCGCAGTGATGTTTTACCAACTAAAGAAGACATTGGATACTGCTGTAAAAGCCCTTGCCAACTCATAAGGGCTTTTTCTAGTTCACCAAGAGCCTCATAAGCAACGCCTTCATCAAATGCAGCAGCAGAAGCTAAAGGATGTTGAGGTACTTTGGTCAATAAAACTCCCAGAGGCTGTAGAGCCTTTGCAAACTCACCGTCGTCGCTCAATTTTTCAGCAACAATAAAAAGCGCATCACCAAATTTTTGAGACCAGCTTTCTCTATTATCATGATTTAATCCAAAACGATAGACATCAGCAGCTTCACTATACCGATGATCGTTATACAGTGCTGTTGCATAGAGGTCTATTGTGCTTTTATCAAATGTTGAGAGCTGTTGCTTTTGCAACAACGATGTATACAATGGTGTTACAAGGTGAATCACAGCTTTAAAATTACTTTTGAATAACTCATCCTGCGCTGCTTCTAATCGAAGTGCTGATGCTGTAACATGCTGGGGAAAATAGTGAATAAACTGAAGCCGACTTTTTTGTAGCTCAAGATTCCATTGAGTTGCCTCTAATTTTTTTAAAGCTGTAAGCTGTGCTATACCTGCTTTTTGTCTTTGCTTATCATGCAGGCTAGATTCTTGGGCAGTGAGTTCTTCTTGCTGGTCACTCTTCGATGGATACGCTATTTGCTCATAGAGAGGAATACTGAGTTTATAGTGTCCTAAATCAAAATGTGTATCAGCAATTCTAAACTGAAGTTGAGACAATGCAATTGGAAAATTCACACCTTCCTCAGAAGCGCTCAATACCTCATTCCAACGATTTTGCAATACGCTATAATATTCAAGCGCTTGAACATAACCAGGGTGTGTTCTTAGGCTACGATAATAATCTCCCAATTCAAGAGCATAATGAAGCCCTACTGAACCAGTATACCTTTGTAAAAACAATGCCTGCTGCTGGCGCTTTGCATCAAAAAATGAATGTTCATCGAGCAAATCAATAGTATTTTCAGCCAATGCCATATTTTTTGAATACTGAGGATAACGTTGTTGAAAATATTCAATAGATTCATACAGTTTAAAATATAATTCTTTTTTCCGTAAAGCTGAAAAATATAAGGTATATGCTTGATAACCAAGCTCAGATAATGGAGCATTAAACCTTGACCCAAGCATTTCCACACCACCAGCTCGCTCCATGACTAATACTGCTACTCGCTTCGCATCATCTTCTAAGCTCGTAATATTTTTATCTTTATTTTTTTCCTGTTGAGTCATTGCAATGACATTCAAAAATTGATTCAAAGATGAATTAACCTCTCCAAGCTTGAGTTGACACCATCCAAGCATATAGGTTGATTTAAGGGTTAAATTTGAATCTGGCGTTGAGAGTATTTGATTTTCATAAAAAGACGCGGCTTCTTCATATTCAGCCTTTGCATACGCATTTTCAGCAAGTCTAAATTGAACTTCATCTGAATACTGCCCAGTTGGAAACTCCTGAAGAATTCGCTCCAAAAATACAATAGAGTTCTCTTGATCTGCTAAAAATGCATACGATTGTGCCACTCGATACAAGACTGACTCATGGAGTGTTGGCGAGCTTTGACTTTCGATTGGAGTCTTATTTTGAACATCTAACCACTTGTTATAATAAAAAATCGCTTGAGCATATCCTCTAGGGTCTAGTTCTCCTTTTAAAAAAAACTGCTCAGCTATACCCAACCATGCTTGGTTTCGGTCTGCTCGCTTAAGCTCTCCCTGCAAGAGAAGCGTATAGTCTTGAATCAATTGCTCAGAATTAATGAGATGCTGCTGCTGGGAAAATACAATTTTATTGTGGAGTACAAGCTGGTGAAGAAATATTTTTTGAGTATATATTGTCTGTGCATATTCATAGGCAGAGTGTTCTAATTCAGTGTGTACTGCTTGAGTCTGAGCTGATATTGCAGCAGTCATACGTCTAAGCTGAGTCTCAAGTTGTCGTAAACGCTTTGAAAATTGTTGCCCTGGCCATTGATTTGAGCCTTTTTCAATTCGTGCTATGGTATGTTGTACTTCGTCAATGATTGATGACACTATTTTTGAATTTTTTGTCACATCTCGATATTGATCTGCCCACTGTAATTCTGCTTGCCAAATAAGAAGCCCTTGTGCTTTTTGCAGTGTTCTCTTTTTTTCTTGATAACTTGAATCATCAATAATACTCGCTTCCATTATTATCTCTAATTGTTTCTTCGAACGACTTATTCGCTGCTGTAATGTTGCTAAAGTATTACTGAGTAGCACCCCATTTGTGTCGATGGGAAAAGTATCAGCTCTTATTTTATTCAATACAACTAAACGGTTTTGAGCCTGCTCTAATCGCTGCTGAAATTGGGTTAAATCAATCCCTTGAGCATTTTTAGTATAATAGGCTTGGTGCTGTTCAAAGACTAATTGCAAATATGGAAACCGTTCAGCCCAATGTGTGAGTTGTGTTGCAATAACATTAAGTGTGCTTAAACGACGCTGCATATGTCGTACATCTTGCTGATTAACCCATGGAAACCAATCTTGAGTATCACTTAAACTTTGGTTTAATTTTTTGGTAAACCACTCATTAAATTCTGTTTTATTTTGCATATACCGGCTTTGCTCTACATCAATCTTGAGCGCTTGATGTAGCTGAGCATAAGCTTCATATGTTGAGCTAATATTATTATTTTGTGCACTGTTCGACCATATATTAAGAAGCGATTGAACATGTTTCATGTTTCCAGTTGCTTCTTTAAATTTCGACAGTAATGGTGATATTGGTTTTTTCGTTCGATAAGAGTCAATGACAGGTGATAAAAAATGTTCATTCATACTGTCTTGCATCATTATCGGCATGATACTCCCATGCTTTTCAACATGACGCTCTTTATCAGACAATACGAAGTAACTTAATGTAGCTCGTTCAATCATCATTAAAAATGCAGCACTCGGCTGCTTGACCTGAATAACCTCTTGAAAAAATGTGTTCCACCGCTCTTTACTTTCTGTAAAATTTGCACTCAAGAGTCCCCGATACTCCAACCAGTATCGATATGACAACTCTGGTGCATAGGGAGTAGTAGCAGGGAGCCCTTGACGTATATTAATATCATCAATCAAAAAAAGAACGTCTTTTGTTACGTCTTTTGTTACGTCTTCTCGTACTCCTTTTTTAGGTAGTACTCCTTGTTTAAGGAGCACGCCTTTTTTAAGAATTTTTTTAGCTTGCTCAAAACGCCCATCAGCATACAGCAAAGCTCCTAAACGCAGCCATATACCATGTAGCCTATCACTTAAAATATCCTGAGAAAGCATTTGTTCTAGTTGTAAAAAACTTTTTTCAGCCCTTTGATGTAATCCTAATCTAAACTGCAAGTCAGCTCTATATAAATATGGATACAATGAATCATCAAGCTGAAGCTGCTTCCGCTCGATGGCAACATCTAGAGGCAATAAAGCTGCAACAGGATCTTGGGTTAAGCTTTGATAAAGTGCATTCCCATAATGGAGAGATTCAACGACATGCGACTGATCATCCGCGAATACTTTTGGAACTTGACAGTTCAAAGCAAGATAACTCAAAGCAAAACAACGGTAGAGTATTTTAGTGCCCCCTATTGGCCTCATCATGAGACCAACAGTACGTAGTCGCTGGTGCCAATTACTCATTAATTTTTCCATTGCTTCACACTAAATTGAGGCTGCTGTTTTGTATGATTATCATAAATTTTAATTTCCATGTGAACCCCATCTCCATCATGCATGAATGAAGATCTCACCGCTCGACGATACTCCCGCCCTTCTGGCCCCTGACCAATAAATAGAGCGACTAAATCATGCTGACCGGATTTTACATTGCCTTGATGAACTTTTTGAATACCACCTCGCTTCAACGCAGATACTTCTCGTTTTGTATATAAATGACTTGTCACTCGTTGACCATCAATCGTTACTTCAACACTCTCTGGATAAAAATACTCTCCTTTATCGAGAGAAATATACAACGTAACAGCAGTTGATGATGGGTATAGTAAGTCCTCTTCTAAAATAAAAAGATCTCGATTGAGCTGAAGAACTTCTGCTTTAAGATCTTCAAGGTTTTCACTTAAGGATGGCTCAGCACTCTGTGACTGCAATGGAAAACCAAACATCATCAATAGACTTAAATAGAGTAGTCTCATTTTAGATTTAAAAATAAACATATATGCCTCTCTCACTCACTCTGACGGGAAACATCCTGATCGGACAATCTTGGAACCCCAAGTCCCGAACTATAGTGCACATTACCCTCATTATCGATGAGTACCGCCTCAATATCAGGTAATGATTCAACCAAGGCAAGACCACCTTGCACGCCGGCGAGCATCAACGTTGTACTTAATGCATCTGTTGTGACAGCCTCCTGACCAATCACAGTAGTACTCACAAGTTCACTAGGTGATTGTCCTGTTTTTGGATTAATAATATGGTGATGACGCCCGCCATGAGCGTCAATAAAATATCGTTCGTAATCACCTGATGTAGACACAGCAGTATTTGATATCGGTATCACCAGCGCAGATGCATCAGGCTGTCTTGGGTGACGAATACCCACTGACCAAGGTTGCTGGCCTTTACCACCAATATAACGACTATCACCACCGGCGAAAATGACACCATGCTGAATATCAGCTTCTATTAAAAGCATTGCTGCTCTGTCAATAACATATCCTTTGCCAATACCACCTAAATCAATCCGCATACCTACTTGTTTAAAAAGCAGTGTTTTAGCTTTTGGATTTAATACAACATCTTTATAATTAACGAGATGTAATGTTGCCTGTAAAGCTTTCTTGCTTGGCTGAATACCTTGACGATAATTATAGTTTTTACCAATTGCAGCATACGTAATATCAAATAAACCCTGGCTCAACTCACTAAAATAAAGACTTTTTTGTACCAGATCATAAAACTCATCATTAATAGATACGGGAGCTACAGATGCAGTTCGATTCACAATACTTAACTCACTTTTATCTTTATAACTCGAATAATGACTATCAAAACGTTGAAATTCAATAAAAACTTGAGCTGCTAAAGCCTTTGCAATAGCACTATCTTCATGCCAAAGCGTCACTCCAGTTGTCGTACCCATCACTGAACGATTTTCGCTATACCATTGCGCACTGACTCCTGCTGGCAAAGCGACTAAAGTCATCATGATGAGACGAGGGAGTAGCTTCGTCACGTAAAAATAGAGTTTCATCAAATATACTCAACCTATTTAAAACCAAATCACTGCATTAAATCGAATAACATTAGCACCAAAGCTATATAAAGGTTCTGCACCTGCGCTCACACCATTTACTGTAATATCTCTAAAATTATTATACTCAATCATATGTCGATCAAAAAAGATTGCTATTTCAGATTTTTTAACAAAAACACCAAGCTTTGGCTTTATATTATATCGAACACCAAGACCAAAAAGCAGCGTTGAATAATCACTCAGCTCTTTATCTCGTGCTAGGAATGTTTGAGCATTTTTAAAGGGAAAAAGATCAGAATAAAATTCAGCGGCAGATTGCTGATATACTCTAGCCTTTGCACTTAAAATCCAGTGATTAAACCGTTGACGAAATTCAATTTGACCAGAGTGTGCAGCAACTTTCCAAGTATCAGAATAAAAGCGATATTGTGTTAAAATTGAGGCATCAAAATGAAAATAATGCGTGTAAGTAAAACCAATTGCATTGGAATGACGAGTTGACGGATAGACTTCGCTTTCTGCAGACCACCCTTTCGTATTTCCAGGTGAGTCATCAATATACCGGACAGATCGGTAGGGATTATTTAAATACCCCTCATCAGTGATTGACTCGACTGTCACTGACAGTACACTCACTGGTGTTACAATTTGTGATACAGCAATTTTAAACGTTTTTCGATCAAGACTTTCATTAAAATTTGCATCTGCTGAATTGCCGACTTGATCATCACCAATTGCATACCCCATTGACAATGTAGTCAGGTCACCAAAAAAATCTTGGCTTACACCAACGCTGTAAGTTTTACCAGTATAATCATTTTCATCACTTGTCCCATAGCTTACATTGTAAATTGTTTTATCCACCAGCATATCTGCTGAAACACTTTTTTCGATGCGCTCTTCATCATATGGGCTTGCAAATGATTCGACATCAATTGATGCAGCAGAGACTGTATCGACTAAATAGTGCCCAGAAACAGACCATGTTTCGGCAATGTTTTTACGCACAAGCACAGCAGGGCCATTGATGACCATACCACCACCATGGTAATTATGATGCAAGACATCAACTCGCTCCTCTGGTAAAACAGCAGTATAAGCAGCTTGGTTCACGCAACACAAGAGCACGACCAAAGAGAGGTATGCAGGATTAATTGCAACCACATCCACCCCCACCAGCACCTTCAGCACCTCGAGCGCCTTCTCGTGAGCGGTAGAGATGAATCATATATCCTGCATCTAGAGCAAAAGACTCCTGCACCATCAATGGATCAGCTAACTTATCTCGCTGGTAAGGTTTTACCCATGGTTTTGGGGCTACGCAGCCAGTAAAAAGTAATACGACACTCCATATAAAACACAATTTCACAGCAAATCCTTTTGCTTATTTTGATCGTTAATAGGCTGATCGTTAATAGGCTGATCTTGAAAAAATAGACCATAGTCAATCTTTACATTTCTCGAGCAAGTTCTTTAATATCTTTTTCATATAATTTTTCATAACCATCTTTAAAGCCACGATGTACAGAGCGTATATTTCCATTACGATCAATCATGACAGTTGTTGGCATCGCTTCTAATTTATACATTTCTGATACTGTGCTTTCTGTATCTAATAAAATAGGAAATGTCACTGGTACTTTTTTTAGAAATTCAAATGCTTTTTCACTTTCACTTTCTACATTTACACCAAGAAGCACAACGCCAAGATCTTTATACTGCACATATAACTCTTCAAGCAATGGCATTTCTTTTCGGCAAGGCCCACACCATGAAGCCCAAAAGTTCAAAAGAACAACTTGGCCTTTATAATCACTTAATTTAATATTTTTACCACTGTCCCCACCACCTTCGCTTTTCAGCGTAAAATCTGGCGCTGGGGTTGGAGCCATTTCAGCAGCAAAAATACAAGTGCTGAATACTGCCAACACAAAAATAAGACTCATTTTAAATTGTTTTTTCATTAATTAACTCCAGTAGTTGTTGCCTATATTGATCACATTAATCGAAGTTTTATTTTTTTTATAATATACCCAAAGCGTTTGATATTTAGGTATACTAAAAAAATAAACTTATTCCCATACTTGCTTCAAAATTATGTGTCTGTTGATTTTCACCAAGAACACTTGTTTTAAACATATGATTTTTAAAGTCAAACCGAACTGCAAGCCAATCAGACGCTAAAACTCTATACCCTATACCAAGATCAATTAATGTATCTGACTCACCAGCAAAATCCACCTTGCCTAATCCAATGATACCAAATAATTGACTGGTCAAAGTAAGTTGAGATGTAATAAACGTTTCACCTGGCATGAATTGCCATCCTACATTAGCTGATATTAAATGAATACTTCGCTCATCATCGGTCAGTAATCGAATAGCATTAAGTGTTTCAAAGCTAGTATCAGATGCATGACTGGCTCCATAAGCCACTTCGAAAAAAAAATCTTCCGTCAAATGATAACCTGCACGCACACCATACAAAGCATTCACACCAAAATTGACAAGACTTAAAGCACCTACATAAGTTCCAATTTCAAAATTTTCGGTATCAATTTTCGCTTCTACCCCTTGGTTTCGGGTTATACTTGGTTCAGTATATTCAGCTGCATGAGCCAAGGGACTAAAACACAGCGCTAATACCCATTTTCCATTCATTAATTTCATCATTATCGTCCTGTGATCTTAAAACAAGAAAGGCACCATATTCAAATTTCATATAAAAACGGCCGTCTATATGTGTTCTTACACCAATCGCGGCTTTTAAAAAATCATCGTTCTTGTCTTCAAGTTGACGAATTCTTGAGGACCCTTCTACAAACACTTGTCCTGCACCCAGAGCACCGTACGGTATAAAACCTTTCCAAGGTTTGGCAAAATGCATTATTTGAGCACCAGCAATATAAGTTGTAGAAAAAGAACCAATCGCTTGCCCAAGTGTAGCCTCTATCGTGATGTGTGGCGTGAATGCATAACTGCCATAACAAGCCAATAACTGACTACCACCAAAATCACCAGCATTTAAACCAAACTCAAAATAATCTGTCACGGGTTGGATATCAGTCATACCAGCACTATAAGCTTGACCATCAATTGTTTTTAAAGATGGTAGCGCTGAAGAATGCAGCCAACCACTCACTCCTTTTTTACTTTTTATGTAAATCCAATTTGTTTTTTGTTTAATAAACTGAATCCAATCATCTTGCTGTACTACTTGATGTATTGGATATGCTCTGCCAGGACCTGTATGTAAATCAATGAAATCTTGATTCACTTGAACCTCATAAGCCGGTGTTAATGCCTCAGCCCAAGCACATGATATAAAACCAGCACTTAAGATAAAGCAATAAGAGAATATCCAGTGCAAAGTCCAACTTTTTTTGTTATGCAATTGAAGCCACATCGATACACTATCCTTCAGGCACTGCAAAGGGGTCGTTATAATATTGCGCGCCCATATCCAGCCATTCTCGAATTAATAAAAGCTCAGCCTCTGAGAGGTAGCCACTATGGTCAACACTCGTCACGGTGTGGCCTGTCATCGTATTAAAAAAAACTTGACTCGAACGAGAACCACTTGAATTCATGCTCCGATTTCTAACTATAGTCATCATTTCAACCACTGGCATACCATCACCGTCTATTACTGGTTCGCCATCTTGATCAAGCACCGGTACTTGTTCGCCGTTGACAACAACAGGAATAAGCACATCTTGGAGCGCACCATTACGCACTTCTATTTCTTCATCATTGGTCAAAAGCTCTCGATAACTGATTGTATGTCGCGCTTGCTCTGGTGAGGGATCAGCAGATAATTCTAACTGCCCTGCAGGGACTTGAATTTGGTTTACATTATCTAGACGTGAATGACAATGAACGCAAGTTTGATTTTCAAGTGTTACACCATCAGCAGCAATTCCTTCACGTTCCAGCGACCATAGTGGTTCAATGTGAACCGGATAATGTATTTGAACACGGCACAATGGTGACCATAATGAATCACCATTGATATCCCTACAGCCTGTTGACAGTGGTGAGCTTGTCACTAAATCATCATGAGAGAGTGTAAATGCTGCTGCTGGAGCTGTGATCAAGGGGTCAGTCCAGTCATCATTAAATACTAAATCTATAGTTGGTCGACGAACGCCATTAATTCGGCTCCAAGTTTCTGCCATTGATTCTCCAACATCAGCGATTAAATCAGCGCCGGTATTTATAAATGGCATATTTGCAGCAGCACCATTATTTGCACTTGGTGGCTCAGCATCTCGTCGACCATGAACACTTTGATCACTCGTACTCAAATGACAGCCACGACATTCATACACTTCTCCGGGGGCAAACTCTAACCAACTTTGGTGACGAGCCGTTGTTCGCTCTCCTTCACTATTAAGAAAACTGATCATCAAAGGCACTTCAGCAGGCACCAGTACTTTGACCGAACCATCTGGCTCTACTGGTGTATACCCAATCAGCTCACGCATCAACTGTAAGCGACTGACACCGAAATCTGCATTTATTAATGGCTTAACATCACGCGATGGGATTCGCACACCTTTCACAATGCGCATAAACAAATGAGGACGTGCTGTTGGTTCTGTTTGCAAAGGATCTGCTAAAACGCCTATACCAGCAACAGAGGTATCAAGCCCTGCAATGTCATAGACACTGCGTATATGTAACACAGCAAGATTTTCATCCGCAGCACTACTTACATATTCAGTACTCGCTGACACTGGTAAAATAATGGATTCTCGTGTACGAGGTGCAACCACAATTGCCTCGGTGGCTATCATATTTTCAGAACCAGCCTCTATTAATGTTTGTGATCCTTGAATTGTATTAAACATCCAAAGACCGTACAAGGGAGGCGCTTGCACTAATTCAGTATTCGCAAGATTGCCAGCTGTGCAGGGGAGGAAAAGATCAGTGTCATTGACATTATTCTCGCTCAGATGTGTTAAACGACAAGGTGACCAAACTGCGAGTACTCGACCTGTACCATCACGTAATGGTGAAGCATGGGCAAACGATGCAAAAGACTGTGTAGATTGGCTTTCAAAACCAGCAGGCATTGTCTGGGCTGGCCCAGTAGCTCCTGTATTTGCATAGACCGGTGTATATCTATCTGTGTAATTTTCAGCATCAATTAATAAAAAACGTGTTCCAAAAAAATCAGGCTCTTTCACGCTATATTGCACAAATAATCGGCCATCATCAGCAACTTTACTTTTAAAAAACTCCTGCTGACTTCCGCCTGCACCATCATGACTATGTGCGCCATAATGAATTTGTACATCTGAACCATCTGGCTTCATTGTATATAAATTAACTCGGTTGACGCTCCCCAAATTATCCCAGCGACTAAAAATAATTCGCCCACTTGGCAACACTGCAGGGTCTAAATCATGACTCATATTAAATGTTAACTGTGTGGGATTATTGCCATCAAGATCCATACGATGCAACATAAATGCTGTCACTCGACGAGCTTCATCCAAAGCTTGATACTGAAATTTATTTTCATCCAATAACAGTGCTCTTGTTCGCTGCTGTACATTTGATGAAAAAATAAGGTCTCCATCAGGTAAAAATTCAGGTGCTATCTCATCACCAACAGCGAACACACCTTGGGATGACCCCACTGGCGCCAGCATCTGGGTTTCGAATGAATATGTCCATAAATCCCACGTTGGTGTTGGTTCATCATTATTGTCCGGCGCTGGTGGTCTCACTGCAAAAACAAGAGTTTGAGCATCATATGAAACCGCAATATCTTTTACATCATATGGCTTGACACTTCGATCGACATTACAAAATTGCGTAAAAATAGCAGTCTCTTGTGGCTGTTTCTGACAAAGCTTTGTTGCAAATATATGTTCTGCACTTGCGCCAATGTCTGAACCAGATCGTAACATGAGTTTTGCACCAGGAAAGAATAATGCTGGCTCAACTCGATCATCCTCAAAATAAGAAGGAATACTATTGTCCACTGATTCAACTAAATGAGTTCTTTCAATATAGACAATCGGTAGTGTATCAATGACAGGGTCATCGGCATCACCACTGCCCGAATCACAGCCAACTATAATAGCCAAAATAATAAAAAGACACACCATGATGTAATATTGTGACGAAAATACCATTACTTTATTCTCATTAACGCTAAGCTTAAAGAAGAGACTCATTCTTCACTCCTACTTGATCGCCACCACTGATGTGATAAAAGCTTATGAAATATGTACTAATAACCTTTTTATTTGTGATAAGTACTGCAAGCTTAGCTGACGCAATAGAACAAGCTCAACGTATTCACAACCGAATTACAGGCGTCCCACCATCTACAAGTATTTTAGAAGATATGCGAGCTGCTATTGCTTCTGGAAATCCAGAAAATGCTGCTGCTATCGCCTTAGAAAATGAATATTTTTATTCTGTTACTCTCAAAAATTTTGCAGCTCCAATGTCTAATATAGATGGTAATGTGTTCGTCCCATTAAATGATTATTCTGCCACTATAATTGGAATGGTTCGCGATGATAAAGATTTTCGTACTGTGCTCTTCGATGACATTATTTACACAGGCCTTGATAGCCTTTCTCTGCCTGCATACTCGAATTCAAATAATACCCATTATGTACAACTTGAACAAAACACAATGCCTCTTCAACAAAGCTTAGTTGAGAAAGCCCAATCTGCAATTACTGGTTTAGAAACACATGCAACTGCCGGTGTCCTCACTACACGTGCAGCAGCAAAAGCATTTTTTTCAGCCGGAACAAATCGTGCAAATTTCAGATTCACTTTATTAAATTATATGTGCAAAGATCTAGAACAAGTCAAAGATATTAGCTTACCACCAGATAGGATCCGTCAGGATGTTAGCCGAAGCCCGGGTGGCGATAGCCGATTATTTAATAATAGCTGTATTGGCTGCCATTCTGGCATGGATCCAATGGCTCAAGCTTTTGCCTATTATGATTATATTTACGATGCTACTACTGATCCAGATGGTGAGCTTGGTCGAATTGACTATAATAGCGCCGGCACTCTTGATGCGATTACACAAACGCAAGTAAAAGCAAAATATCATTTTAACTCAACAACTTTTCCATACGGTTATAGTACACAAAATGATGCTTGGGAAAACTACTGGCGTCAAGGTCAAAACCAAAATCTTGGTTGGTCTTCAGCTTTGTCTGGCCAAGGCAATGGTGCAAAATCAATGGGACAAGAAATAGCTTTTTCAGCTCAGTTTGCACGCTGCCAAGTTGAAAAAGTCTTTAAAAATGTCTGCCTTCGAGAGCCAAAAGCAACAGATGAAGCTCAGATAAAACTCATGGTGACTCAATTCCAAGAAGCCAACTACCAACTTAAAAAACCCTTTGCCGATGCTGCCGTTTATTGTATGGGTGATTAATGATGTGAATAACTCATTATGTAAATATTGTCCGTGGAAAAAAATATGACTGACTCTCGTAAAAAAATGATCTCTATCATAAGTGCTTGTGTATGCCTTTGTGCTCTGCTGAGCGGTTGTGGCGCAGATTCAGGCTCAGCTTTAGAAAGAAACACTGATACAACCCGAGTTGTGACTGAAGCAAACATCTACTCTGGACCAAGCCCAACAAGCCAAGATGTACAAAATTTTCGACTCCATTTTTGGGATAACGTTATTCCGACTAACCGCTGTGGACAATGCCATGGCGACGGCGGACAAGCACCAACTTTTGCACGAATAGATGATGTCAACCTTGCTTATGCAGCTGTCAATCGCTATGTTAATCTCACAATGCCGAGCAGCTCTTCTATTGTAACAAAAGTGGCTGAGGGTCATAATTGCTGGCTTGCCTCCGATGCTGCTTGTGGCGAAACTTTAACAGCCTACATTCGTGCATGGTCTGGAGAAAGTATTGATACTGAAACAACAACTGTGACCTTTACTGCTCCAGCTATTAGAGCACCAGGCTCAAGTAAAACATTTCCAGATTCAAATGCACGCTTTGCATCCACTGTCTACCCTGTACTGCAAACTTATTGCTCTGAGTGCCACAGCGATACTTCAAATTTCCCAATATCACCATATTTTGCGAGCACAAATCTTGATGCAGCCTATGCAGCGGCACAAGGTAAAATTATATTAGACAATACAGCAGATTCTCGGCTCGTTGTCCGTTTGAGTGACGAGTTTCATAACTGTTGGAGCGATTGCACAAGTGATGCAACAACCATGACCGATGCTATTCAAGCATTTTCTGATAGCATTGAAACTACGACTATTAATCCAAGCTGGGTGACCAGTGCTGCATTAAACCTATTCAATGATGGCGTAGCAGCGAATACTGGTGGCCGATATGAAGCCAATGCTATTGCAAAATATGAATTTAAAACAGGTCAAGGTAATACTGCTTTTGATACCAGCCCTGTGTCCCCTGCTCTCCATTTAACCCTCAGCGGGGATGTCGACTGGGTCAGCAACTGGGGCTTACGTTTTCGAGGTGGCAAAGCACAAGGCCAAACCACCACAAGCCAAAAACTGTTCAATCGCATCACCGCCACAGGAGAATATTCAGTTGAAGCCTGGGTTGCACCTAATAATGTGACACAAGAAGGACCTGCACGAATTATCAGCTACTCTGCTGGCACACAACAACGTAACTTTACACTTGGTCAAACACTCTATAATTACAATGCACTTAATCGGAGTACTGTCACCAATATTAATGGTATCCCGAGCCTCTCCACCGCTGATGCTGACGAACGATTACAAGCAACATTACAACATATTGTCGTTAATTATGATCCTGAAAATGGGCGGAGAATGTACGTTAATGGCATTTTCACTGGTGATATCGATACCAGTGGCGGTGCTAGTCTCAGCAACTGGGATGATACTTTTGTACTCATTCTTGGCAATGAAGCTTCCAATGATCGACCTTGGCAAGGGACTCTACGCCAGTTAGTCATTCATAATCGTATTTTAACAGATGCTCAAGTACGCAATAATTTTGATACTGGTGTTGGTCAAAAGTTTTACCTACTTTTTTCAATTGGTGATTTATTATCAACCACAGACACATTTATTGCCTTTGAAGTCAGTGTCTTTGATTCATATTCTTATCTCTTTAATGCACCATTTTTAATTGGCATCAATGGTACACCAGAGTTTACGCCAACTGCTATCAAAGGCCTTAGAATTGGTATTAATGGCAAAGAAGCCTCAGTTGGCCAAGCATATTCACGATTAGACATGACGCTAGACCCTGTTCACTATACTGCTGGAGAAGGACAACCTATCGCCAAGCTCGGCACCATTATTCCTATTGAGCTAGGGACAGACACAGATGAATTTTTTCTGACTTTTGAAAAATTTGGCTCACACGAGTTTGTACGCACTTCTGTCGGATTTTCAGCCTTACCAGGGGCCACAGAAACGAGTCAAAGCTCAACAATTGGCCTAAAAACTTTTAATGAAATTAACGCAACTTTAGCAAGCCTCACTGGTGTATCAACCACAACAAATAGTACAGTGAATACAACTTACACGACTATAGAACAACAACTGCCGACAGATGAGAATATCGAGGGCTTTTTATCATCTCAGCAAATGGCCATAACACAACTTACAATCGCCTATTGCAATGCCCTCGTCAATGATTCAGCACTTTTATCCACTCGCTTACCAAGCTTACAAAGTACTCAAGGCCCAAGTATTGCCTTTGATACCATTGGACGAAGTACGCATATTACAGAACTCTATACTGCATTCATCAGCGAACAAAACGTAGATAACCAACCATCTCGTGCTGAATTTTCAACTGAAATTCAAAGATTACTCACTACATTAATTAATGACTGCACTTCCTGTACCGACGATGCTATTAGAACTCAAACAATCGCAAAAGCAACGTGCACCGCCACACTGGGTAGCGCTGTTATGTTAATACAATAGATATACTCTTCTTTAATCCAAGAGGCTTAATATGACGCACAAACATCCTTACACCCCACTTTCGCCTGATGCACCGTTATATCACGAGCACCATCATCGACCTAAAACTCGACGTGATTTTCTAGCACAAGGCTTTGGAATTGGCATGGCAAGTGTCACCGGTGGTGGTGTGATGAGTTTATTTACATCACCCAATCAGGCCTATGCTGCCTTAAGCAGCGACTTAAATACTTTAAAAGAGAGCTGTGGAATTTCAGCCCTTGGCGCTGGTAAAATTCCATTTATCTCAATTGATTTAGCAGGTGGTGCTAATATTGCTGGCTCAAATGTGCTTGTTGGCCAGCAAGGCGGACAAATGGATTTTTTGTCCACTGCTGGTTATAGTAAGTTAGGATTACCAGGTGATATGATTCCGTCAATCTCTAATCCTACAACTGATACCTCAGATTTTATCAATACAGATCTTGGACTCGCATTTCATGCAGACAGCCAATTTCTTCGAGGTATTCTTGAAAAGGTATCCCCAGAAACAGTTGCCAATATCAATGGCGCTATTATTCCCGCACGATCTGAAAACGATACTGGTAATAATCCACATAACCCTATGTACGGTATTGCCAGGGCAGGTGCAGATGGATCTCTGCTCTCCCTGATTGGATCACGTAGTACTGATTCTGGAGGTAATTCAGGCTTCCCAATGAATATGATAGATCCAAGTAAACGGCCGACTAAAATTGATCGTCCAAGCGATGTCACAGGGCTTGTTGATGTTGGTGATCTTACTGCATTACTTGATCAATCAGACGCAGTCGCTGTGATGGAATCTATTTATAGACTGAGTGATAAAAAAATTCAACGGGTCAATACTCACATTGATAAAGATGCGGTGATCAAAGATTTAATTCGTTGCGGGTATTTAAAATCTGCTGATATTGCTGATCGATTTGGTAATCCAAATACATTAAATCCATTAAATGATCCAGATATTGTCGGCAGTAGCGGTATTTTTTCTACCGAAGAATTTACAGATCGTGAATTTCAAAAAACTGCATCAGTGATGAAGCTTGTCGTCAATGGATTTGCCGGTGCAGGCACTATTACCCTCGGTGGTTATGATTATCATACTGGTAATCGATCCACTGGTGAAGTTCGTGATTTACGAGCTGGGAGATGCATGGGCGCCTGTCTGGAATATGCAGCTCGCATGCGTCGCCCACTCATGCTACACATCTTTAGCGATGGATCTGTTGCCAGTAATGGCCAAATTGATAATTCACCCCAGGGCCGAGGTAAAGGCGTGTGGACTGGTGATAATTCATCCACAGGCGCTAGTTTTTTCTTAGTCTACAATCCTACAGGCCAACCAACACTCATTGGTGCCACAGTAGAAGAACAGGCAGTTCATCAACAAATTGGCTATATGCGTGCTGACGCCTCAGTAGAAACTGCATCTACACCAGCTGCAAACAATGTCAATCTTTTAGTGGAAGCAGTTGTTCTTAATTACATGGCGCTGCATGGAGAACAAAGTAACTTCCCAACCCTTTTTCCAAACCACGGCCTTGGTAATGCGACTCTCATGGATTCACTCACAGCATTTCAACAAATAGTCTAGTTGAAATCTATTCTCTCGTGTTGGAAAATACTATCGATAGACTCAAAGTGTTATAATTGTCGCTCACTCATCTTAGGAGCCGTCCCGAACTTAAGGTGTAATGACAATATGACATAGGACAGACACGCTCTGTAAAGCTCACATATATGGTAAAACCAATTCAGCCAATTCAACTTAAAACTGAGCTTGATCTTAAAATTGAGCATATCCATAAGCTCAGTCATTTATTAGATGACAAATATACAATCCCTGGTACAAAGATTGGCTTTGGGTATGATACTATTTTAGGCCTTATTCCTGTGATAGGCGATACTCTTTCCCTCAGCATTTCTTTTTATCTTTTAAATGAAGCTAGACGATGCGGTATACGCAAACGAACCATAGCTCGAATGCTTGGCAATATGAGCTACGACTATGTGATCGGCCTTATCCCATTCATAGGCGATATTCTTGATATTGCTTCAAAATCGAACTTAAAAAATGCAAACCTATTAATAGAGCAACTTGAAAGACAAAAAACACTCAATGCCTCAAAGCCCCCTCCCCTTCACTAAACATCAGTATTGCAAATAAAAGAGTCACACACGCAAATAGCCATCTATACTTTAAAGATGTCCTATAGCCATTTGTAGTTCTCTCTATCATAAGCCAAAGATCAGCATACTCTGCTGATCTTTGGCTTATGAGCGTATGTCTAAAAAAGGTAAATACTATGTTTAAAACACTATTTTCTCAAAAAGAAAACAATCAAAATATATCAATTATAGAGGCATTGTACCGCACGCAAGCAGTTATAGAGTTTGAGCCAAAGGAACGATTAAGGATGCAAATACCTTATTCCAACATGCTATGGGCTACTCTTTAGCCGAAATTCAAGGTAAACATCATAAAATGTTTTTAAACCCAAAGGACAGATTAAGTCAATCTTATCAGCACTTTTGGCAAGATTTAGCCACAGGGCAAGAAAAACAAGGCGAATTTTCTCGGCAAAAAAAAGATGGCTCAATTATTTGGTTACAAGCAAGCTATACACCAATTTTCAATTCAGCAGGGGTTGTACAGTCAGTTATAAAGTTTGCCAGCGATATTACTGCACAAAAAATAAAAGATATAAACTCAGCAAGTATTTTCAATGCTATTGATCGCTCACAAGCAGTCATAGAGTTCGATCTAAGTGGCCATATCCTCAGTGCAAATGAAAATTTTCTTTCAGTCATGGGCTATACACTTGAAAATATTCTGGGAAAACACCATATGTTGCCAATGAGGTAAAATCACTCGCCAATAACTCAGCTGATCTTTCAACTGAGATCGGCTCTTTAGTGTCTCAAATGCAAGCGAGTGTCACCAGTTATGGACAGTCCCACTATACCCAATACCTTGCTTTCCTAATCGCTTTGCGCAAATCCGAGCAAATGCATTAAGCTTGTGAAAAGATTATAAATAGACACAAATAATGTGACGGTTGCTAAAATATAATTTGTTTCTCCACCTCGCACAATTTCACTTGTTTGGTATAAAATCATACCAGACATGAGAAGTACAAATGCTGCAGACACCGCTAATGATAAAGCTGGTATTTTAAAAAAGAGTGCACCAAGACCACAGAGGAAAGCGACGATCATACCGATCATCAATGCAGGCCCCATAAAACTAAAGTCTTTTTTCGAGGTCACGGCATACACAGACATGGCCATAAATATTGCAGCTGTTCCAAAAAAAGATTGGATCACCACCATAGGTGCCATGGACCAATAAGCGCCAATTGTTGGGCCTAAAACATATCCCATAAATCCTGTAAGGGCAAATACGCACCCTAAACCTTTGCTACTATCACTGAATTTATGAGTTAAGAAGAGTAATCCATAAAACCCAACCAAAGTCACAATAATACCAGGATGAGGCAAAGCCATCATTGCAGATACTGTTGCCACACTTGCACTGAAGAGCAATGCGGCTGACAATAACATATAAGTGTTTTTGAGCACTTTATTTTGCGCCAAAATCCGAGTTTCTTGGAAACTTGCTGGCGTACTATTCAATGAACTCATGTTGTTCGCTCCTGTTATCGAGTTGTTGGTACGTCATGATATGATTTGCCTCAAGTGTACCAACAACTTATTTTTATTTTAAATAAGTGAAGCTAACTGAAGAAGCCCTCTCATAAGTTTGCAGTTAGATCATACTCATTGTTATACTCGTATTCAAAATCTTGGTCATGCACCTGCTCTAAGTCATATTCTATATCTTGTACACGGCTATGATCTTGGCCTTGCTCTAAAAGAGGTATTTGACGCTTGAGATTGCTTTTTGCATGTTTCTTTAAACCTTGCCGACGTTTTAACTGCCGAGCAAGTGCCATTTTTGCTCTGGAAATAGCTCGGTTAATTGCTGCACCTTGCTCTGCTTGTTGTTCAGTAATGATAATTGGCGAAATGCCAGCAACTGATATGACAAGCACACATTGTTGATCAAAGCCGCCTTTAGGGCCATTTACATCCGACATTGTAGCAGAAACATGGTCAATACATTGAGCAAAACGGCTCAGACTAGACGAAAGCCGATGATGAATGAGATCTTTAGCATCGGAGTTATTCGGGATGTGTCGGAACAATACAGTAACTTTCATAGTGAAACCTCATTTGTTTTTTAACAATCCAAGCAACCCATCAGGTTGCAACGACTTATCACCTTGAAGCAGCCTAACTCATACTTTAAGCAACTTGATAAAGTATGGCTCCTCTTCTCATTAAAGAAAAGTCGAATATAATTGTGATAATCATCGACAAAAGTTGCTTGATTTAATTCAGAAGTAACTCATAGGCATATGGAGCAGGATGAAACCATGAACTACAAACATTTACGGTATTTTCACGCTGTTGCGCGAGAGGGCAGTATCGTCAAAGCTGCTGCTCATTTACACGTATCGCCACAAACAATCAGCGGCCAACTGGCCTTATTTGAAGAAACACTGGGTGTCAGCTTATTTGACCGTTTCGGGAAAAAACTACTCCTGAATGATGCAGGTAAAATCGCATTGGCTTATGCAGAAGATATTTTTGGGCTTGGGGATGAGCTTAAACAATCCTTACACACCCAAAGCTTTCATCAACAGCTTGTCTGCACTGTGGGCGTCCTTGATGTGATTCCTAAAATACTGGCAAAACAAATTTTAGAAGTCTACTTTCAACAACCAAATTCGACTCGATTAATTGTACGTGAGGGAAATTTTGAAGTTCTTTTATCTCAACTCGCTATGAATAAACTTGATCTTATTTTTTCCGATCGACCAATTACACCAGGACTCCCAATCAAGGCAAATTGCCAAGAAATAGGCGCTAGCGGGCTAAGCTTTTATGTTCACGCTGAATGCGCTGATACTTTATCGCACCATTTTCCTCAATCTTTGGAACAATACCCTTTTTTAATTGCCAGCGATAACGCCGCTCAAAAAGTAATTTTACAAGGATGGTTTGAATCTCTGAACATCAGACCTTTAGTTGTTGGTGAATTTGATGATACTGCACTCCTAAAATTTTTTGGCCAAGCAGGTTATGGTGTGTTTTGTACACCAAGCATTATTGAAAAACATGTGATTGATCATTATCAAGTGAAAGCAATTGGAAGCACTCATCAAATTCAAGAACGTTTTTACGCAGTCACTCCCAAACGAAAGATGACTCATCCTGGCGTACAATTACTGATACAGCGTGCCAAGGCATTGTTTACAATTCAAACATGAGGTTCATTCAATGAGCTATACTGCAAGATAATTTAATATTTGTACTCTACTCGTACGGCTCTACAGTGAGATAACACTGTATCATCATCAGTTCAAAATGAATGAAGAGGTTTTATGATAGTAATAAAACGATATCAAGGCTTTACTATGATTGAGCTTATCATGGTCATTATTATATTAGGAATCCTTGCGAGCTACGCCCTACCAAAATTTAGTAATTTACAGACGCAAGCAAAAATTTCCACACTCAAAGGAATACAAGGTTCTTTGAAATCAAGCCTCGCCATTGTTAAAGCCAAAGCATTAGTGCAAGGCTTAAGCACTGCCGTAGCCCGTAATACTGATCAAACAAATTATATTATTGAGACTGATGCTGGAAGATCAGAGATATATTTTACAAACCTGTGCCTTGAATCCATGGCAGAATTTGGAGATAGCCTCACAATAGCAGATTATATTTCTGTACAAGAAACAGAAGATCTCAAAATTCAAATTGATAATCAATACTTCAGAATTGGTTATGATATTCGTGGCACTGGAGCACCAACAGCAGATGGATGTTATTTAACCTATAATTCATTTGCTGTACCGGACTGTACTGTCGATATTATTCTCACTGACTGTTAATCAGTCATTCCTCGTAGGCAGTTATTGAGTCGCTGGCGCGACATTGCTGCACTGAAGATTTCATGAGCCTAGACTTTGCACTGAATCAAAACTTCCAGCATTCGTTACATTTGTATAGCCCTGCTCGATTAAAGTAGATGCAGCAATTCCAGAGCGCCGCCCAGTACGGCAATAAAGTTTCACCTGCTGATTCAATGCAATACCAAGCTTTGTAACCTCTGCAAGAATACGCTCATATGGGATATTAATATGTCCTTTAATACATCGAGTTTGAAACTCTTGGGGTGTTCGTACATCAATCCAAAGTATCGCATTTTCAGGTAAAACTTTCTGTGGTGTCATCATATATTTCCTTACAAGTTGAAGAGAAAACTATTTATATACCCAAAGCGTTAAACTCCATTAAGCCCTTTGACAACTATTGATTATTGTCATCCACTGGTCAAGCATTGTCTTTTGCAAATAGCTTATATTCAGCGAAGGAGAACGAATCAATGATTCTTGAGTTGATTGCATCGCATTAAAACCAGCCCAAAGTACACTTATGTTATCGGTTACTCCTTTATTTTTGACAGGGCTATTCTTTATAAGATCGTCAACGACAGTATACTTCTTCATTTGATCAGCCAACCATAACTCAAAAAACAAAAGGCTCTCTTCCAATGAGAGAGCCTTCAGCAAGGCAGCCAAATGAACACGAATTGCAGAGGGTGACTGTGTCATGACTTCTAAAAATCGATCAAATTCTTTCAATAGATCAGTAGATTTTGGGTTTCTCTTGTAAGAAGGAATACCTGGTAAATAATCTTGTTTAAAAGCCATTAACTTCAACAAAAAATCAAGCGCACGCAATGGAGCTTGCTGGCTTAATTGATAGCTATATCGTATTAATTTTTGAGAAGCAACCTCTGTCAGGCTTATTTTATGAGCATTAGAATAGTTCACTAACCAAGCATCAAAATTAGCCTCCGTTGGCGACGAGATAGAAAAAAACTGTATTCGTGAACGAATTGTTGGCATTAATAAACTTATTTTTGATGATGCTAATAGAAAATATACATTCGGCGGCGGCTCTTCCAAGAGCTTCAATACAGCATTTGCAGCAGCCAATGTCATTTGTTCTAATGGCTCAATAACGACAATTCTCATCGGTGCAAAAAAAGCAGTGCTCAGTGTAAAATTTGAAATTTTTCGAATTTGATCAATGCCAATTTTACCGCCCTTTTCAGTGAGACTTATCGTTAAGTAATCTGGATGCTCACCATTATTAAATACAATACACTGCCGACACTGGCCACAAGGTACTTGTGACTGTGACTGTTCACAGAACAAAAGGTTTGCTAAAAATTGACATTGATGACGCTTCCCCAAGCCAGAGCAACCTTGCAAACAAATACCATGAGGCAGGGCTTGCTTTTTCCATAAATCAAGCACCCGGAGCGTGAGTGTACTCATCCATGGCAAATATTCTAAGCGCTGTGACATTCAAACTCCTTACTGGGGTATCGAGGTGCGAGCGGCGCTATTGTGCTGCCACGAACTATATTGAAAAACGTTGCTGGCATTCACCTGCAACCTTGCTTGAAATCTGATGAGGCTTCAGCGCACCATCAATGATACAGTAACGATCTGGCGCCAATGCCGCAGAATTTAAAAAACACTGCCGTGCTTTTGTGAAAAAGCCATGGGATGACTGCTCTATTCGATCACTTGCGTCACCTCTAGATTTAACTCTATTCAAAGAATCTTTTAATGGCATGTCTAAAATAACAATTAAATCGGCTTGCATTGCAGGAGAAAGCGCTTGATGAAAATCTCTTATCATAGACTCTGATAACCCTCGTCCTGCACCTTGATAAGCGACACTTGAATCTATAAAACGATCACAAATAACCCAAGTACCAGACTCAAGAAGAGGTTGAATCTTGTAGACCCAATGCTGCATTCGTGCCGCCATCATCAATAATAACTCGGCTTCAGGGCAGACTTTATCTTTTCCTCTTATAGATAATACTAATGATCGAATATCTTCACCAAGAGGTGTGCCTCCTGGCTCTCGGGTGACCAAACATGGTATTTTTTGACCATGTAACCATTGTTCTAAAGCTTTCACTTGAGTTGATTTACCAACACCTTCAACGCCATCAAATACAATAAATCGGCCCAAACTTCTATTCAATTTCAATATTTTCTCCAAGTAATTTATTTTTACAGATGGCTTATCCAATACACTCACTCTACCCAATACACTACTGAGGAGCAGATCGGTAATCAGCTCGCCTGCGCATTTGATACGCTTTTACAGCAGCATTATGCTGCTTGAGTGTTTCTGAAAATACATGACTGCCATCCCCTTTTGCAACAAAAAAAATAGCTTTTGTTGTTTCTGGATTAAGAGTTGCAGCAATAGCAGCACGACTTGGTGCTGCAATCGGCGTTGGTGGCAAACCAAAAATTTGATATGTATTATATGGCGTTTTTTCACGTAAATGAGCCCGAGTTATATTACCAGTATACTCTTTAATACCATAAATGACCGTTGGATCTGTTTCTAGACGCATCTTTTTTCGCAAACGGTTAACAAACACACCTGAAATAATTGGCCGTTCAGAGGCTGTGCCAGTTTCTTTTTCTACAATTGATGCTAAAATTAATGCTTCATAAGGTGTTTTAAGTGGTAAGGGCTGCTGGCGAACCTCCCACTGCTCGTCAAGATACTCACGCTGAAGCTGCAAGGCTCTCTTTAAAATAGAAATATCCGCCGTATTTGCCGAAAAAGCATAAGTTTCTGGTAAAAAAAGCCCTTCTGGATGCTGATTATCAAGCCCTAGTGCTGTCGCAATAAATGCATAGCGCTCAAGACGAGTTGAGCCTTCAATTGTTTTTTCAATATGAGGATGCTGATCAAGAGTGACCAACCAATCATCAATCGTTTTACCTTCGACAAGAGTAATCGAATACTCAGCAATTTGACCTACAATGAGCATATTAAGTATTTCAAGAGGAGAAAATACGCCTTGTATTTCATAAGTGCCAGCTTTGACACTACCAAGCACACCAAAAATTCTGGTATGAATTTGCAAACACTGAGCACAGCTGATGAGCTGTTGCTGTTCAAGCTGAAGAATCACCTGATTTAAACTCGCCCCCGATTTCACAATGAATGCTTGATCCACCTTCTGCGCTTTCTGTAGCTCTTTTTCATTCATTTGTAGCAAAAAAAATCCTGCAATAGCAGCAAAAAAAACTAAAAATATGAGAAAAAAAATAAATTTTATCATGCTTTTGTACGCTTTTTTAAATATACTATTTTTTCTATGATCAGACAAATTCTGCGCCAGATTATGATCAGACTGATCTTGATTCTCTTCCATATCCATATCCTTTCTTCGTCTATTCCATACTTTTGACGCACACTACTTTTCTGTTTTTTGAAAATGACTCCATTTTAAGGCCGAGCAACGACTGCTGGTCGCAGATATAAGGCATCTAACTCAAGAGCAGACTGAATCCGGCCTTGCTCAAGGAAAGTCTGTGCTAAATAACCAAAGCTTGTATAACATACACTTTCCTCACTCAATTCAATTGTGATTTCTCGCTCTGGAGCTGCTGTCATTGATAATGCGAAGCACTGCTCTTTATAGGCGAGTGCACCACTACCAACACAACCTATAATGGGGATTTTTGTCATAGCTGTTGTTGAAGTAAGGCTTGCTATCTGAACGCTCACACTCATATTTTCTGGCTTAATGCAACATGGTTTTACAACTGTTGTTGGCTGTACTCTTTTGGGAGATTGTAAGTGGGGAGATTGTAAGTGGGGAGATTGTAAGTAACACCCAAAGTACACTTCATTCATACGCGCATCCATTATACACATGACCGAACACCAATGAGGGTTATTATGCAAAGCAGATAGTGCCCACAAATCAAGCGTATTGATTGGAATACAGGGCAGATTCCAACCATAAGCAAGCCCCTGCGCCATTGCAACCCCAATTCGAATACCAGTAAATGCCCCAGGCCCATGCACAACTGCAATGGCATGAAGATCTGTAGGCTTGACTTGCCCTTGAGAAAGGACAGATCGAACAAGGTTTAATAACATATCTCCATGCTTTCTTGGCTGTCGCTCTCGACATTCTGCCAAAAGTATACCGCCTTGAAACAGCGCAACACCGCACTCCTGTTCTGAGGTTTCAAGCAACAAAATAGTCTCTAATGAGGGTTTATCATGAATCAATGGTATACCTCTTTTAATACGGGCGCTTACTCTCCCCAAAAGAGTAAGAACCTAGTCAGAATCTAGTATCAAGAAAAACAATTATACATTGATTTACGAAGATATGTGCCAGCACAACACGTCTTTATTGTGATCACCCCTTTCACAAATGATTCTTTTATGACATTATTCTCTTGCGATCTAAAAAATCTGGAATACAGGCACTGTATAACGACAAAAAAACTGTAACAAAGACAAGGCGTAACATGCTGAGAGTAATAAAAAAAACGAGGATCATTACAAATGACAACAATACTTAAAAAATCAATGCCCCAAATACCAAGTGTATTGACAGCACAGACCAATTGTAATACATCAGATGCTCACACAGTGTCTTTATCAAACGTGATTGATGACATTCAAAACCTCTCTTTCACACCCTCAACATCGACAAGTTCACCGTCTGCTATGAATGCCCCTCATACACAGACTGGGTTCAACAACGCTCAATCAACTCTATCACTTCTTCCCTATATACAACCAATGACAACCTCTAAATTCTTTTCTTTTGATAGCCAAAGCGGAACACTACTACAGCCGATTACAGACGCTCAATTTACTCGATCCCTTGTTCTGCAATCAACAGTTGAGGACCTGGAATCAATGGGTGCGGGAGAACTCTCTCGTATGACAAAGATTATAAACATAGATCAAAATCCAATTCTCTTTCATACGGTCAATCGTAATCGTTCTGTAACATATCAGAGTTTAGCGCCTGCTACGCTCAAAAAAATGCTCATTGACCAAGAAAGTCATATTGAATCAAAGCTTCAAAAAGCCTTCGGGCGGGCCTTTAATTCGACAACCATGCACCTAGGCGCACAAAGTATGGAAAAATTATTGGTCAATATGAACTCCACTCTCAATGAAGAGCTACTGCTGCCCCTTTCTGCCTGTAATGCTCATAATATTGCACATCACATCACAAATACTAACGGCCAAGACTTATATAATTTAACACGTCAAGAGCTTAGCACTATTTATCGCCAAGTGAACAATGCAGACCCAAATCTTGCACTCACGTATCACGGCTCTACAGCATTACAGCATCTGAATATATTCCAGCATCAATTCGCCGACGATATAATAAGAGTGCGCACACATAAAACACGACACCTCGCTATTCACACCTCAAAGAGGATCATTCGCCATAAAACAAGTTTATTTGCGACTCTTCATAAAAATTTGGCACTTGCTTTTGACGACTATTTTTTTAACAGTAGCCCAAAACAACAACATCAAGTTCAGCACACTCACGTTAAACTCAAGCTTTCCAAAATTATACTACAAGCCGCGCATAACCACGCGAGCCCACAACAAGTAACAGATCAAGTGACGAAGCTATTAGAGCACTTTATTCCTTCTCAAGAATATAAAAATATCATATTTCACACTATGCGGAGTAATATTGCTCAATTTGAGCCCTCAGACAATCTAGGCCTACAAATGGAAAGCCCTCATGCAAGACAACTGGAAAATGAATTTGCAGCATTAGTGATTAATAGACCGACGCAGGCCATGCAAAAAATTGGAAAAAAAATGATCGCGCAACTTCAATCAGCTCCACAACATTACGCTCATTTACTGCACAATTACCTTGAACAAAAAAGTCATTATATCTATCCAATTGCTCAGAATACAATCATGACACGTCATGAATTACAGCAACACATTGAATCTGGAACAAACCTTGCTATAACCATGGACTTTAACCACTTTGCAATCGACGGCCACATGAATGCACCATTTATGCAAATAAATTCAAATGAAATTCAAACTATGCAAAACAAAAAAACATATAAGTCGGATATCAAAGCTTATCGAGGAGAATGTATTCCTCTCCCAAAATTAGCATCTATTGCTGGGCAACAATCAACTATTGGCATAGGAACAAATGAACAAGCTGTATACCTAGAAAAGATAAAGGTGACAGTAGATCGACCAAGTACAATCAAAGTTTCATTTGGTGTACACGCTCAAGAATCGGCTCAAGCTGATGTTGCTCAAGCCTGTGGTACGACTGGACGGGGAAATATTCATCTCTTTGGCCAAGCAGCGATCAACCAATGGGCACCATCGAATTTACGCTTTTCACAAGAAGAAACACAGGTGTATCTCATGATGCTCAGCGCCGTCATGACCGCAGATGGCGGGCACACTCTCAGCGAAACTCTTGGCACAGCTTATATTGCTTCTCGCAATATAAAGCTCATGAGTCAATCAGCACAAGCCTTGATTCAAGACATGTTTAAACACATGCGCACTATTACGACGCCAATGCAATCAATACAGACTCGCTTTAATCACTTTGATATGATATTTTCATCAATCAACGATGAAGACACTCATAACCAGCTGACCAAAGCTTGGAACACAGTAGCCCTTGGCACTCAAGAATTAACAAAAGGACAATAGCAATGCTCAATAATACGTCTTGCTGCATTGGAAAAACACAAGTGATAAAAGCTGGATTGTCTACACAAAAACCTATGTTTCATAGCGCATGGCTTTGCAGCAGTTCATTAACCGATCAAATAAGGCCAGTGATGGACTGCATGGTGAACATTGAAGCTCGTGACAACAACAATTATACAAACAGCTTTTTACCTCATGTCACCCTCTTTTCAGGTGAGAATTTATTACCCCAAGAGTGTGAAGCCATGATGGACTTGTTCTTTGAGGATCACCAAAACGGAATATCACTTGAAATCACTCACTTTATAGAAAAGCCAAGGCAAAACCCGCCTGTACAACTCTTATTTCGTGCATCAACTTTGGAAGATCAAGTCTTATTAAATCAATTTAAAAGTAAAGTAACACAAACAATTGGCAAAAATATTAACATGAATAATAACTGGCTGCACGCAACTCTTCTGTATAAAACAGTACCACAACCTATGATGCAAAGCTCTCTTTTAGAAGCACGTACAGCTTCTCAAAAAATGATCGGAACACATATAAATTTTAATCAATATGCAGTCACAACTGGAAAAGCATGGATTCCAGAGGATATTGCTTGTTGGTCACACGTTAATGCCAAAACCTTTAGAAACATACGCTAACCACTTTTAGAGAGCCGCTGGCGCAGGCGGCGTAATTTAGCAGCAATTTGCTGTTCCATGCCTCGATCTACCGGATGATAAAAGGTTGTACCGACGAGTGCTTCTGGTAAATAGTCAACGTCTGCAATAAAAGCATCCGGAAAATCATGAGGATATTGATAGCCTTGGCCTTTATTTTGTTGTCGATCTTGCTGCGTGACTGCATTACATAAATGATTCGGCACTGGATAACTTGGACTCTTTTGTACTTTAGCTTTTGCTGATTTGTATGCTGTATACACTGCATTACTTTTTGGCGCTACAGCTAAGTAAAGCACTGCTTGTGCTAATGCTAATTCACCTTCTGGCATACCAAGCCGATCGTATGCTTGTGCTGCTTGCAGACAAAGTTGCAAAGCACGTGGATCAGCGTTGCCAATATCTTCAGAGGCAATTCGGATCAAACGCCGAATAACATAGGCAGGGTCACAGCCCCCCTCTAACATACGTAACATCCAATACAGGCTTGCATCAGCATCTGAGCCCCGAACACTTTTATGTAACGCCGAAATTGATTGATAAAATTCATCGCCTTTATGATCAAAAAGAACTCGTCTTTGAATTTGAGTTTCTAGTAACACCTGAGAAATAACAGCACCATGATCAACATGTGCGCAGAGAGCCTCTAATAAGACTAAGATCCGTCGCCCATCACCTTCAGCGACATCGCAAAGATACATCAAAGCTGCTGGCTCTATGGTTAATTCTTGGGTTTTTAAAAGAGTGTCTTCAGCAAGAGCGCGCTCTACTAAGATTGATAGCTCACCCTGAGAAAGAGGCTGCAAATAAAAAACATGAACTCGAGAAAGAAGCGCATTATTGATATAGAATCCTGGATTCTCAGTAGTTGCCCCAAAAAAGGTAATAATACCCTCTTCAACGGCTGGTAGGAATGCATCTTGCTGAGACTTATTAAAACGATGCACTTCATCGATAAAAACTAAGGTTGGTTCCGAGCGTTGGGTTGATTCATCAATCATTCGACGAATATCTTTAATACCAGCAGAAACAGCTGATAAAGGTTGAAATACCGCGCCTTGCACATCAGCCAACAGACGGGCAAGTGTTGTTTTACCAACACCAGGAGGGCCAGATAACACCATAGAATCAAGCCTACCTCGATCAATCATTGCTCGTAATAGTCCATATTTACCAAGAAGATGTGTCTGACCAACATACTGAGTTAAATGTTTTGGTCGCATCCTAGCTGCTAAAGGTGCGACATCATATGCATTATCTAAAATCATTGCGTTTTTAATAAGTAATCAAAAGCTGTTAGGGCAGCTTTCGAGCCCTCACCCATGGCAATCACAATTTGCTTATACGGCACTGTTGTGACATCACCCGCTGCAAAAACACCTGCTTTGTTCGTCATGCAGCGAGCATCAATCACGATTTCACCAAACTTATTTGTTTCAACATACCCCTTGATAAAACTTGTATTTGGAAGCAACCCTATTTGCACAAAAACGCCATCAAGTAAGCGCTGTTCAACAAGCTCAGATTCTCTGTCTCGATAGGCAATAGCTACAACTTTATTAGTGTCGGCAATAATTTCTTGAGTGGCTACATTTTTAATGATGTCGATATTATCTCGCTTGGCAAGCTGATCAATAAGCACTTGATCTGCTTTTAATTCTGGCAAAAATTCAAAAACAGTGACATGCTCAACAATACCTGCTAAATCAAGCGCTGCTTCTACACCAGAATTACCACCACCAATCACAGCTACTTTTTTCCCTTTGAAAAAAGGCCCATCGCAATGAGGGCAATAAGCAACGCCTTGACCAATATTTTCTTTTTCACCAGGCACACCAAGCTCACGCCAACGAGCCCCTGTCGCAATAATCAGGGATTTAGTCGCAATCACTTCACCAGAGCTGAGATACACAAGGTGTATATCGCCATCAAACTCATTCACTGCTGGCATCTGTGCACATTGATCTTGCATCAAGGCCAGTTGAGTTATTTGAAAATGCTCTTTAATTGTGACACTGTATGATTCTAAATGTTCTCGTAAATCACCTGTCATTGTCGGCCCAGTAGTGTGTTTCACTGAAATAAAATTTTCGATGCCCATGGTATCTTTAACTTGCCCACCAAAACGCTCCGCCACTACTGTGACTTTTAGTCCTTTTCTAGCAGTATAAATTGCAGCAGCAACACCAGCAGGGCCACCACCAATGACAGTCACATCTTGAATATTTGAGAGCAACTGCTCTGCGCTTTGCGCATCAATCGCTTCAACCGCAGCTTTTTCAGCATCCACTCCAAGATAACTTTGAATTTTAGCAATTAACGCCGCTGGCTCTACCTTTCCATTTGCAAAATTTTCATTATTTACAAGGACGCTCGGCACGCCTTGTATTTGATGGCTTTCTACAAATTCTGGAAATAAATCTCCATCAATCATTTCATGACTTATTAAAGGATTAATATAGGCAAATTGATTTAATGTTTGAACAACTTCTGGGCAGTTATGGCAACTTAAAGAAATCACAGTTTGAAACTGTAAGGGGTCATGAATATCTCGAATAAGTGTTTGTATAGCATCGTCAAGCTTCAGCGGAACACCACCTGCATGCAAGAAAGCAAGCACAAAAGAGCTAAACTCATGCCCTCCGGGGATACCA
Organism: Herpochondria borealis; assembly: GCA_032274145.1. NCBI lineage: Eukaryota > Rhodophyta > Florideophyceae > Ceramiales > Ceramiaceae > Herpochondria > Herpochondria borealis. The sequence goes on along the minus strand of JAVCKV010135086.1, from coordinate 12,033 downwards.
GAAAAAATAATCCCTTGGCTCATACCATCAGACAGCACTTCAAAAGTCACTGGGCTTTGTAAAGACCCTAAAACAACATCATGGTCTAGAGAAAGATGATCAGACATGTCAACCAAAGTCTCGAGCATGTGCAACAGCTCTGATCGCTTAGGGTGCTCTCCTGGATGAACTCGAAAAACAACGTCCTGTGTAATTTTTTTAACATACTCTTGTAATGCATCAATGAGAGATTGGTCTAACATAATAGAACCCTTTTTTAATAAGTTATTGCCATTGGGAAGCACCCAAGGCGCACTTTTAAAAGTTGCTCTTGGGTTCTAAATGCTCCACTTTACGCTGAAGCTTGTGTAAAAATGCCGCAATACTCACCAGCTAGATTTTACCAACTAAATCAAGACTAGGCTTTAAAGTCTCCGCACCAGGCTGCCATTTAGCTGGACACACTTCACCGTCGTTATCCCGAACATACTGAGCAGCAGCGACTTTTCTCACAAGATCAGCAGCAGATCGGCCAATACCCAGATCATGTACTTCAGCGACTTTTATAAGGCCATCTGGATCGACAACAAAAGTACCGCGAAGTGCTAAACACTCTTCTTCAATCATGACATCAAATCCACGAGTAATCTTGCCAGTAGGGTCACCAATCATTGGAAACTTAATCTTTTGAATAGTCTCACTCGCATCATGCCATCCTTTATGCACAAAATGAGTGTCAGTTGAAACAGAAAAAACTTCAACACCCATTTCTTGAAGTGCTGCATGATGATCAGCTAAATCACCTAATTCTGTTGGGCACACAAATGTGAAATCTGCTGGATAGAAGACAAAAACGCTCCACTTCCCTTTTAATGCTTCACTTTTAACAGTGATAAACTCACCATTATGGTATGCTTGTGCTTCAAATGCAGGCATTGGCTTGTTAATAATCGCCATAGTGTAATCTCCTAAAAAATAAAATATCAATTCGATGTTTCAGTGACTCATATTTTAGAACCGATGTAATGCAGCCCATGAAAAGAGTATCACCGAAAATGACCAATGAGTAAAATACATAATCACAATAGATGAATAGCTTTTATCAATGAAGCTCTCACCCATCCCCCCAATAACGTGAGACACAAGAGCGCGTGAGATACAAGAGCACCGCCATATCTCGTCAATGCCCCAGTATTAATTTGAGGCATTGTCTTCACTGATATGCAGGCAAAGTCTTTGTTTTTCAAGCTTTTTCATGGCCTTCTTCGAAACTCCGCCCAATATTTGCACTGCTCGCCGAATTCGATCACGACTCATATCTGGCCCTAGATGAACCATTGCATCCATGACTGGCACCGAAGATGCCTTACCAGTAATGGCGATAAAAAACGGTAACATGACATCTTTAAGCTTTAAATCTAAATGAGTGGCGAGCGCTTTAAAAATGTCAAGCAATGGCTCCTTTCGCCAATCATCTTGCCCTTCAAGTGCCCACAAAACTAACTGCAAGCCTGTTTTAACAGTGTCTAAATCCATTTTGGGGTGATTGAACGACTCTACTGTCAGCAGCAAATCTCCTGCAAAATAAAATTGCAGGAGTGGTGCTAAATCCGATAACACATCAATTCTTTTTTGAGCATCTTGCAGCATCGGCATTAAATAATCTGCATTTAAAGCCCAAATTTTAACCCGATCTGCCAAGGCTTCAAGACTTAATGCTTCTCGTAGCCATAACCCATTGAGCCATTTGAGTTTCACCACATCAAAAACTGGACCTCCAAGAGACATTCGCTCTAATGTGAAAGCATCGATCATTTCATCAAGGGTAAATTTTTCTCGCTCATCGGGCATAGACCACCCCATCCGACCTAAATAATTGATGACTGCTTCAGGCAAAAAACCCATACGCTGATAATATTGAATACACGTTGGATTTTTTCGTTTGCTTAATTTAGATTTATCAGGATTACGCAATAAAGGTAAATGGCCTAACTGAGGCATTACCCATCCAAAATACTGATATAACAGCTGATGTTTAGGGGCAGAATTAAGCCACTCTTCCCCGCGAAAAACATGCGTAATACCCATTAAATGGTCATCAATCACATTCGCTAAATGATATGTAGGCAATCCATCAGCTTTAACAAGCACTTGCATGTCAACTTGTGACCATTGAATTTCAATTGAACCTCGAAGCACATCTTCAAACTGACAAACACCTTCTGTAGGCACTTTCATTCTCATCACGTGAGTTTCTTTCGCCTGAAGACGTTTAGATATTTCATCTTGAGATAAATGCAAGCAATGACCATCATAGCCACTTGTTTCACCTGCCTCTTTTTGTGTTTGACGCAGTACTGTTAATCTTTCAGGGGTACAAAAACAATGAAATGCATGGCCTTGCTCCAATAAGTATCGCGAATGATGTTGATACACATCGCTACGCTCACTTTGTCGATACGGCCCAAACTCACCACCAATATCTGGCCCTTCAGACCAGTTCAACCCAAGCCAGCGTAATGAATCAAAGATACGCTTTTCAGATGCCCTAGTGCTTCGAGACTGGTCTGTATCTTCAATACGAAGAATAAATTCGCCATTATGTTGCTTTGCGAACACGAGGTTAAATAATGCAATATAGGCCGTTCCAAGATGAGGGTCACCAGTTGGAGATGGGGCAATACGGGTACGTACGGTCATTGTTCTTTTCCTGCTTTTATTTCAGCTTCAGCTTGCATTAAAGCAGCGGCCGCTTCTGAGGGTGTGTAATTTTCATCATGCTTTGCAAGCACTGAATCTGCTATCATTTCGCCATTTTTTTCAAGCACGCCTTTCGCAACAATCCCTTGGCCTTCACGAAACAAGTCTGGCAATATCCCTTCAAAATGAACTGTTACATCACCAAGCCTATCTGTCACGATAAATTGCACTTTTAAGTCTTCTTGGCTATGAAGAACAGAACCATCTTTGACTAATCCGCCTATTTTAAGTCGCTGACCTACTGAAACCTCTCCTCGGGAGACTTGGATTGGTGAATAAAAGTGATCCAGATTATCTTGCAATGCATACATTGCCATAAAAAACACAATCGCAAGGCCTGTAAACAACCCCAAGATCAGCATTAATTTTTTCTTTCGTTTAGGGTGCATACACTTTAAACTTCCTTCTGCTGATGTACTCGTTGTAGCTGCATTCGCTCTAGACGCTTGATCTCATTTTTTTTCCAGCGGCTAAAGTGCGCATAGGTAGCACTTATTAATAATATCAAGAGAATAGCAGAGGTGCCATAGGAAGACCAAACATAGAGCCCATGCCCATCCATTGCAAAAAATGCTGCCCACGTACTAAATGCCCAAATAGAATCCAACTGTTGTACTCCTTTTGAGTATGATGCTTAATACGATCCAACACACCTCAATCTCAAGTGTGCTGGGTCTCTGATTTTAGGTATTTTTTTAAAATGATCCTTACACTTATGTCTTAAAAGTCACTCTTGCTGAGCGACTGTACTTGATGATTTATCATAGTCCTGAAGCAACCAACGATTAACCCACTGCTTGCCAGATTCTCGCTGTAAACAAAGCCAACGTGCCTGAATCATCGTCCATGTAAAGAGTAAAAAATACACCCCTAATATGGTACAAATTAATGGCAAGTACATTTCTGGTGGCATTTTAGGCTTTTCAGTGAGCGTAAACGTTGCACCTTGATGCAGGGTTGATACCCATTCAACTGAATATTTAATCACTGGAATATTAATCACGCCAACAAGTGCAACAATACTCGCTATACGCTGAGATCTTGCCAAAGGCTTGAGTTGTGTGCGAATAAGAAAAAGACCTATATATAAAAATAGGAGCAGTGCCATAGAGAGTATTCGAGCATCTGCTGCCCAGGCTGTACCCCAAGTTGGTATACCCCATAAACTCCCTGTAAGCAAAGCAATGGCACAAAGAACTGTACCTGCTGGTATTAAAGACTGTGCCAAGATATCAACCATTTTAATTTTCCAAACAAGAAAAATAACACCCCACACTGCTAATACTACATAAGCAGACAAAGCAGCACTCGCTGCCGGTACATGAATATAAATAATTCGAAAGCTATTCCCTTGCTGATAATCCGGTGGCGCAATACCTAAGCCCCAAATAAGCCCTGCGATTAATAACGTGAAACCAATACATCCTGACCAAAAAATCCAAGGTCGAATTTTATCAAAAAAATGCGGTGGCGATGACATTTGATAAAACCATACTTTAAATCGATTCCACATAAAAAAGTCCCTATTCCAAAATTATTCGTACACATAGCGCCATTAATGGCGGGAGTAATAGAATCGCTGCTAATGAAAGCGCTGCCAAAAGCACAAGTATTGGAAACGGATTAAAAGCCTGCATTTGCTCCATTACTGCTCCTGCACCAAAAATCATTGGTGGTATGTTCAATGGCATCACCAAAACGGCCATCAATAACCCACTGGATGTTTGCCCTGCAGTCACAGCGGCACCAAATCCACATAAGGAGACCATTGCTAAGCTCGATAACGCTAAAGCAAGCATAACCAGTGGAATATGTTCAATTGGCACACCAAGCTGAACGCATAATATCGGTGAAAAAATCATTAAAAGACCAGCAATGACAAGCCATTGTACTGCCAGTTTTGCCAAAAATAGTAGCCATAAACTTCTCTCTTGACTCAGCCAAAATTCATAAAACCCAGTGTTAATATCAATAATAACCCAGCCATCGGCTATAAGTAGAATAGACAAAAATGAAAGTACCCATAAAACAACCAAAGCGACTTCTTGCGGCATGAGTAAATCTGGCCCAAGCATGATTTGATAGACTAAACCAACCAGTAAAAAAAAACAAAACCCATTCACAAGGTGGCTTGATTGACGACGCAACAGCACAGTTTCTCGCTGTAAGGCAACTCTTAGATCACTTAGAATAGAAGTCATAGCTTCTCCAAAACTTCAGCTGAAGCCTGTAATTTTATCACCTGTACAACATTGCGTAGCTCTTGAGATAACAATGACTGATGGGATGTAAAAAGTACCATACCTCCTGCATAAATATGCTGAGTCAGCAATTGCTCAACTAATTCACATGCTTGGTGGTCTAATGATGTCAACGGTTCATCCAATAACCAAGGTCGATTGCTCATATCGGTATGCAATAATGGTGCTAATGCTATTTTACGTGTCTGGCCTGCGCTCAGTCGAGCTGTTATTGTATCTTCATACCCCATTAACCCCAGCCTGAGCAAGAGATCGTCCAGTTGTTGTAGATCAAGTTCGTAGACGCTCAACAGCTGCTTCATATTTTCAAGCAGAGTCAGGCTAGGATGCAATCCGGCTTTATGCCCTAAGTACACAGGCGTATGAACAGAAGTCCAATGAAATGTCCCTTGATACTGACCATATATACCTGCCAAGGTACGGAGCAAGGTTGTCTTACCTCGACCATTTGGACCAACAATCTGGTATAAGCCTCCTTCCATTAAAGTAAGCTCCAATGGTTCAAATAAAAGACACTCATCTCGCAAGACAACTAAGGATCGTAAAGCTAATGATTTGAGAACTAACGGTTTCGGAACTAACATAGTAAGAGGCTCTTTCATATTTTAAATTTCATGGCCATTACATATTTATGAATATTGACCAAATATCTTCAATTCTACATGCACAAGCAAGCCTTTCTCAGCAAGTGATCAGCAATAAGGCAACTGAAAACGCCGCTCATCCAAAAAACCACCAAACCCCAACGCCAGTATCAATTATATTCACAGTGATCAACAGCGAGCAAAGTACAAGGCATCAAAGCTCTCACTCTCAACACAATAGCAATAGCAATGACATTAGTCGCTATCTCATCGAAATACAGCCACAGCACCTGATTCAAAACAAAAAAATAACATCAATACAAAGTTCATCAATCATGTTTGCCAGTCAATATCCCATGGTTGCAGGGGAACTACTCCTTGCTCTTGGACAACCGTCAGGTCACCAATTTTCAAAAAATCAATCGTCACACATCCAAGGATTCAACATCAATCCTGCAAGTTTGACTCATATTAATCAAGACATACAGCTCACGCTTCACACTATTCATACAGTAACACTTCAAGCTCAACACCCTTCACAAATATTGGCTACACAAACAGAAGGGCATTTCTTTAAGCCGCTCATGCGTGCAATTCAAACTCTGGCAAACACACACCCAAAAGAAACAGAGCTTCAAAAACTTGCCACAATGACATCAATACAAGCTCAAACATTACCGCCACTTGATTGGCTTAGCACACAAGATTATAGCTCTAATGCTGCCCACTCAATCCCAAAATGGGTCAAACAAATACCTTTTATGGCGCTTAAAAACCTACAACAACAAAATCTACGCATTTTAGAAGATTATCTCAAATCAACACATCATTTTAAAGCGATATCTCAAGGGGTCAGTCTTGATCAACAAAGCTCATCTCTAAAAATTCATAAGGCTGTTTATTCATCTTCACTGAAAACGCAAATGCCGTTTCGAGCATCGAAAGCTTACAACTTGCACAATAGACAAGCAACCTCAACCCAAACACCTCAAGCCTCATTAGAGAATGAAACTTTAAATATACAAAAAAAAGTATCACATTGGTTACAACTTCAAAAGCGCTGGCTTGAAATGCCACACAGTCTTTTAGTACACCCAATGTCTAGTTTTTCTCTACTCAATCTCAGTGAAGGCTCTGCATTACTCGCTTTACATCACCAGCTCAATCATCTTTGGCCAGAATACAAACAAGCTGAAGAAGCACTTTTACGGATTCAATACACAGTACAAGATCAACTCATTAAAACGTCTAGAGATTTTATAAGAGCTGGCCAAAAAAAAGATTTTGTCAGCCAATTTATTGATTTATTTCAAAACGCTAAAACTCACGAACACCAAACATCTCTTCTAAAAGCCCTGACTTTACGCACAGGTCTTGCGGAATTAATACAAGCACAACAGGGAAACAACCAAGAGACACATTCGCAAGACACTAAGAGTCTGCAGTTTTCTTTACCCTATGCAAGCCACCCAGACCAAACAAGCTGGTTTCAGACATCTATTCATGAGCAGTATTCGTCGGAATCGACTCAAGAAGACACTCACAGCAATACCACGCAATGGCTTGACCTAAACTTTGAATCAAGTGTATTTGGTCATATTCAATTTAGGCTCACTTTTCCTCTCGGGTTTACTGATCCTCTGTGTGAGCCTTCAGCTTGGATTGAAGATCCATCTATACTTGCTCTATTCCAACAAAAAGAAACTCGTCTTGTCCATCATTTAACTCGCTGTGGTCTCTCTGTAGAGCCATTTCACTGGAGAGCAAAAAAATTACAAGAATCAACGGCTATGGAATCCAAGCAACCAAAATTTCAAATTGATGACTATATTTAGTCGCTAGCGCTCAAGAGGCGAGCGATGAGATATCAAGCGCAGCCATTTCTCGCCAGCGACTATTGAATCAATCACCAGCACACAAGTCCGCAAAGACAATTGAAAATACAGCAACAAGATGAACAACAGCCATAGGATATACACTTATGAATGCTCGTACAGAAGCTATCGCGATTCAGTGGGAAAATGAAAATGAAATACCATTTGTAACCGCAGTTGGTGAAGGCTTAAACGCTGAAACTATTATTCAAGCTGCTATTGAGGCTAAAGTGCCTATAATGGATAACCCCCTACTCATGAAAGAAATGATCGAATTACAGCACAATCAAATCATTCCTGAGCATCTTTTTTTAAGTGTGGCGCAGATACTGGCTTTTGTTAAATATATGGAACAAGCAATGCAAAAGCCCAATACTTAAAGGGCTATATCGTCGCTGGAGCCAGCAACTAGATAATATCTAATTCAAGAAGCTCTGAATTAGGTATCCAATAAGCATCAGTTTTTTCTCGTAAAAAACGCCAATTTTGTGAAGCATCGTTAATATTACACTTCTTAAGACGTAATGTATCTCTCCAACCCATGCCAAGACATTTTTTTGGCTCGGAATAGCTTCGAATAAGATACCAGTCCTTCTTACCAGAAAAAGCGACTTTAAATCGTGTCCAGAAGTCATTTGATTGATAATAATCTTTCTCAAGATGTACACGACTAAAACCAAAATAATTTCGGCTATAGCCTATTAATCGACCAGACACTTCATGGCCAAGACGAATATAGCTCCCATAATTTGCAATCTGAAATTTACTCTCAAGAGGAATATTGCTTGGTTGATGCTGTTTTAACTTCAAATCAATATCTGCACTCTTCGATGTAAAACCAGTTAAAAACCATTGTGGGTCACTTTTGTTTTCTAGATAAATATCAACAATTTTAGAAATACTACCCGGAGGTGAGGCAACATCCAGATACTGCTCCACAGGTTCTTGTGCAAAACCACTGCTTTGTTCATCATTTATCAGTTCACGAGCAGATGAGTTATTTTTCTGTGTACCATCAATAATTTTTTTTGGTTTAACTTGAGCTTTATCCATTATCATGCGTTGATTTTCAGAAGTAGTGTGTTGATTCTTCAAATTTAATTGGCTTGCAGGCCGCTCTAGTACTTGTTCCCATGCTGCTCCATCGTTATATCGTGAAGGCACATCTCCAGAAGAAATTTCTACTTTGGGCTCAGCAGCAACAGCATAAGCACTCAACAAAATAACCGATACCACTACCCCGACCAGTGCAATTTGACGCTGTGTATTTTTTAAAAACTCCATAAATATTGCCTCGATAGTTCAAAATTTTTATCATGGTTGGAGGATCTACTCTTTGAACTCGAGTAGTGACCCTGCTCTTGACCCTTAATATACTGAGTCGCTGGCGCCAAAGAGGCGAGCGATGAGAAATCGAGGAAAAAACGTTCGAAAAAGCGCAGTTTACATGAGTAAATGAGCATTTTGAGCACTTTTTTGACAACGATTGATCGAGCGCAGCCATTTCGCACCAGCGACTACTTAAAGCCATTATACACAATCATTCACTACAATGTTTCGACTCTACCCAACTCACGGTAATGTCTGGCTCATTGGGGAAAGAACTCAGCAAAAATCATAACTGTTGTATCAAATACCGTAATTTGTCGCTTGATACTTTATTTTCGATTCAGACAAATAGGCTTGTTCTTTACCCATCGTCATAGGTGCGTCCACGGCAAGCCAAGAAAAATAGCCATCTCTAAAGAAATAGACGTTACTATATCCCCATTCAGCAGCAAAATAACTTGCCATTGCCCCTGCATTATGTAACGCACTATTACAATAAAAAACAATTGGTGTGGATCGGTCAATAGCATCATTGGAGTACAGTGCAATAAATTCTTTAGCTGTAAAATCGAGATGTAGTGCGCCCTCAACATGGCCAGTTTCCCAACTGTTACGATCTCTCACATCAATAAAAATTGCTCCTTTTTTATGCAGAGCAAAAGCTTCGAGAACACTCACAGTAACAGTGCCATCAATTTGATCTGGAGCCTCTGCTTGCACAGTGAATGACAACAACAATGATAAGAAAACAAAGGTACAACTCGACACTAGAGGCTTCAACTTCATACTACTACTCCACTACCACTCAAACAAATCACTCAAACAAATCACTCAGACTAAAAGTCACATTTTATGTATGTTAAGTACACTTTGTACGCTTTAGACAAGTCACTTAAATATACTGAACATAATACTGCTCTATTATAAAATGATAGCTGAGCACCCATAGAGCAATGGCGAGCTGTTACTTATTTTATACAAAATAGTGTAAAAGCTCATAGAATTTTGAGTTTTTTACCACAAAAAAGCGGTTCTCCTGCGATTCTGTAGATTCTGTAACCCCCCCCCATAGAATGGAGGTTATAATGGAGGTTATAATGAAGCTCAAAGACCTAGGATGCCTTGTTATTTGTGAGTCAAATCAACATCCCGTTAGATATATAATCCTTTGAAATAGTCGCACAATCCATTGATAAAATGGGGAATATTATCATTGACGTTGTGAGTAAGGACGACAAATCAAAAAAAGGGATTCCAGAAAAATTAGATGGTGGAGTGATCAAATGTCTGCTAAATTGAGCAATTCTGAGTATGCTAGGTTTGGGGCAAAGTGATAAAAATCTAATCCGTGCCATTTTTGATATAAGGCAATGTATGAATATTGGGGCTATGAATAATCAAGTAAATTTTTCAAATCACGACATAAGACCTTTGCCAAAAGACCTAAGATTAGGCAATGAAGAGAAAGTCTATGAACATGGCATGACTTTAATGGAACTTTTTATCCAAACAATAATATTGAAGAGTGCAAATGCAAATGTTGATAAGCTAAAATATGGCTATCAGGCGCACATAGATCAAGAGGTTTTAAAGAACTTAAATTTTCTTAAAAATCAACCAGAAGAAATGGAATTGTTCTTCAATGATTTTTTATCTAGCAATCTTTGTTCTTTGGATATGCCTACTTCTGTATAGGGGTTCAACCACTGTATCTAAAAACATTTTTATTATGTAAGTGCTATCGCAACACAGACGGCTATTAATGCGTTAGTCGCTTTTGCTGGTAAACCTTGTGCGAATGATTTTGCATTACCTTCTGTATTTTTTACGAGATTAACTGCTTCAAATGCATCTAACCTACCCGAACCACATTGATTATCACCATGACCGCAAGGCTTATTGAATGGCGCGGCTGTTGATTTCAAGATTGATTCTGCTTGTGCATGGTCAATATTTGATACTGAGCGCATGAGAGCGATAACACCAGAAACTAGAGCAGCGCTTGCTGATGATCCTCGCGCATATTCATAGCGATTATTGTACCATGTTGATCTAAGGTTCATTTTATTCGTTAACTCTGGAAGGTTGAACCTAACAGGTATTACAGTGGCTTTAAGTAACGCCTTTGTTGGTATGCTTTCACAGCGTGCAACTTGACCAGCTGGAGCCAGTAAATCAACTTGATTGCCGTAGTTTGTTAGACTGGTAGATTCTTCCCCGCTTACGTTTGAAGCACCCACGACAATAACATTGTCACAGTTGGCAGGTGCTGTATCTATTGGGCGGTTTGTTCCGCCAGCAGGGGAAACAACAATACTACCAGCCGAAACCGCGTCATTTATTGCGCCCTGCAAAGATTCTGGGCATCCATTCGGATAATGGAATTGGGTATTAATCTGAATGACATCAGCAACATTTTCATTTGTTGGTATGTTGCTGACATCAAGGCCAGCAGACCAGCGAATATTATTTTCTACATCGTCTAAGTTATCACCATGCAGAGGTAATAACCTTGCTTCTGGTGCTGTGCCAACAAGACCTATCCCGTTATTATCGCGTGCCGCTATTAATCCTGCTGTATGAATAACGCTGCCTGCATAGGGATTATCTTCGGGTGCGTTAATTTCGTTTGGCACTGGAAGTATTGCGCCGTCTAAGTCGGGATGAACGCCTACAACTTCGCCCCATCCTTTACCAATAAGTGCAACCGTTGCACCTTCGCCTTTTGTAATTGTGTGCGCTTTATATATACTTGCGCCGCTATCCCCTCTACGGTGAGCATCTGAACCAGATACATCTTTCATATACCACTGATCATTAGCTATAGGGTCGTTATAGGCTGATGCATCTTGCATGAGATTTCTACCACTCTCAATTTTTGATAATGGCGTTTGCGCTTCAATGATACTAGATAAGTTTGTTTGCGCTTTGGCTGATGTTAATAGTAGTGCGGATGTGGCGGTTTGTGTCAAACCGTTAAATGATAATTTCATAATATTACTCATGTGATTGTATACTGATATAATTCATTTCCAATCCTTTGAAGTCTTGAAAAGACAGTATGTTAATACTTTATGTAATATGTATCAATAGTCTGGTCAGTTTTTCATGATGCCAAGAGGGTGCGTGATGCCATAACGACACGATAGGAACCATGAGTAAAACCTGTAAAATACGATTTGCAAAAATTTTATTTTACCGCCATAAAGGCAAAGGAGTTACTCATGGAAGACTTAGTAAAAACTA